>JAVXUL010167470.1:0-13003 GCA_035590515.1 Trichilia minutiflora
TAAAACTCTTGTAAATCTTATGATTAATAAAATGAGTATTTTCTTATATCTATATTTTTCTTTTATCATTTGCATATATATGTTTGATTTACATATAATGATAAAGCTCATGGAATGTATGGAATATATATTGTTATGATGAGTTCATATTTATAAGACAGTATGTTAATAATATTATTCTTAAATGTTTCTAGTTGTGGGACTATAAAGTAGGACCTTTATAATACCAGAAAGACTAGTATACACTATCTTTGCTTTATGTGATAGAGGGTAATCAATCTCATAGATTACTTGGGTGGAGACACGAAAAGAAGTGTATAGGTGTTCATTGGTTGAGTATGAGTTCACTGAATAGACTCGCATAAATTATCTAATTGCTAATTACACTTAATCGTCAATTGGATATTCGTTGTGTTAGTTGTGTAAGTGATCCTTAGACTTTACAACATTATGGTTACCTTGTAAGTGAATTACCCTACTTTAATATTACTCAGGGCAAGCTGTATTAAGGTTTGTGTTAGGTAGTTATTGGGTATGGTAAGACATTCATGGAGGTATGTGAATGTTCGAGAAAAGATCTATCAGCCTTAGTATTGATGTAGAATGCACTATGTAAGTAATTTAGATTTAACTCTTAAAATCCTCGATTAAGGTTCCATATTGTGTGTGATTGAGAAGTGTGTTCTATTTGGAAATAAACAATAGAGTTGTTATCTATTATTTATTAGACATAGAATTGGATTTAAAGGGAGTTGACGATAATAGCATATCTTAGATCCAATCGAAGTATTGTGTGACGGAAGGATAAAATTATATGGTAACTGATGACGGATGTCATTGGTTGAAGCTTTGTACCTCATTGTAATTTGGGAACCATATTGCATAGCTAGGTGTCAATATTGGTCTATAGACATTTAATTAATCTTGTTAAAGATTAATTAAATTAATAAGAATTAAAGAGTTTGATTTCGGGTAAATTGTCTACTACCGACTCTACTTTAAACCTATTGAGTCTTGCATTAAGTTGACTTAAATTTTACCTAAATGGATTGTACCACACTTATATATATTAAGCAAAAGCAATATGATTGATTTAATAAAAGCTTGGTATAAGTATAAGTGTTATATGTTGAATTTTTCATCCTAGCAAATGAAAATTTGACAAGTGGCATAATCGTGGCCTTTACTTCATTTGACAAATGTGAGGTGGAGATGGATGAGATGTGGCTCCATTATGACCACATATTTGGCATGTTGTATTTCATTTATTTAATTTCATTAAATGTTAATTAAATTAAATAAATATAAAGGGATAATATTGTATTATTTTGTATTATGCTTAAAAAATAAAAAGAAGACTTTTTAGGTTTCTTTCTCTCTTTTCCGTAAGCTTCATCCTTGCACATGGTCATTTAATTTTCTATATTTTACTCAATTGCAAATTGAGTTTATATCCTTGTGAGGTAATCTTGGTTTTGGTTTGGTCATTTTCTTGCTTTGCAAAGTGTTTTCAAAGCTTGGAAACCTAGGGGTTTTATTTGAAAAACCTAAATCAATAAAGATTTTTGATGGAAAGCTTGTGAAGGCCAAAGAGGGAAAAAGTAGCCAAGAGCATTACTCATTAGAGGAGGAGCTAATTTGGCCTCTAAAGCTTTCAAAATTGCACAAAGGGTAGCAAAGGTTAACAACCATATAGGGTAAGCTTTTCACATCCATAGCAAATTTATTTCCTAGATCCTATAATATGGAAACTTATGTTCATGTTTTAGAAAATATGACATGCTAGTTTCTTACATGATATCCTACTTCTTTTTACCATAAAACAAGACACCGTGTGCTTGCGGTTTTCAACATTTGATTTTGTGTGTTTATTTAAACGGTGAACAAGTTTTTGGCCTCGTTGCTAGGGACTATTATTTTACTTTCAGTTAATATTGCAACTAAGTGGTTGAATATTACTTTAAATTCTGTTTTTAGTTGTCATTTAAAATTTTCTTTTGTTGTTTGACAGTGAATGCAAAAATGTCGAAGTTTGGAGCTAGTGCCTTTTAATCCAGAGATTGAACAAACTTGTAAAAGAAACCAAGGTACTAGAAGAAGAGAAAGAACTAGAGAGAGATTAGAAAGAAGTCAAGAACGAGAAATGGCAGAAGACAACAATTAGCAGTGAGCAGTCAGAGATGATTTTTGATCGATGGTTAATGATAATTTTTCAAGAATCCAGAGACAAGTGATTCAAGCAAACAACTTTGAGCTGAAACCAGCCCTTATTAACATAGTTCAATAGAACCAATATGGAGGGTTGAACCATATTTTTGGAGATGTCTTATGAAGATCCAAATGTGCACCTTGCCATATTCTTGGAGATATGTGATACGGTTAAAATGAATGATGTCTCTGAAGATGCGATTCGATTGAGATTGTTCCCTTTTTCTTTGAGGGACTGAGTTCGAGGATGGCTTCAATCATTACAACCAGGGACCGTAACAATGTGGGAGGAGCTTGCGCAGAAATTTTTGTCCAAGTTTTTTTCTCCATCAAGAACTTCGCAGCTAAGAGGAGAGATTACTCAGTTTCGACAGTTGGACTTTGAAACTCTTTTTGAGGCTTGGGACGGCCCTAAAGACTTAATACGAAGATGTCCTCAGCATGAATACCAAGACTAGTTTTAGATTCAACTATTTTATAATGGGTTGAATGGACAAACAAGGATTATTGTGGATATAGCAGTTAGAGGCACATTGTTATCGAAGACAACGAAAAAAGCACAATTACTTTTGGAAGAGATGGTGTCAAACAACTATCAATGACCAAATGAGAGAAACCAGAGGAAAGTAGCTGGTATTTATGATGTTAATCCGATAGTTGCTTTGATTGTTCAAGTTTCAGCTTTATCAAGCAAGCTTTCAGCTATGACAGCAAATGAAGGTTGCTTATCCAAAGAACAAGTGGCCTTAGCGAGTGGTTCATTTTTGGGTCTGTATAATGAGCAGGAGCAGGAGCAGGAGCAAGTTGAGTTTGTTAAGAACCAAAATTTCAATTAAAGAAATAATTTGCCTAATCAATATCATCCGGGGTTGAGGTATCATAAGAACCTTTCTTATGAAAACACCAGAAATGTGTTGCAGGGACAACCTGGTTTTGTAGCTCAATCAGCAGAAAAGAAGCCTTCCTTAGAGGATCTTATGGGTACTTTTATCAATGAAACCCATGGAAGATTCAATAAGAGCGAAACAAGGATAGATAATATAGAGACTCATTGCAGTAACATGGGAGCTACCATGAAGTCCTTAGAAGTACAGATTGGTCAACTTGCTAAAACTTTAAGGGAACAATCAGCTAGAAAATTTCCAAGTGATACCGAGAAGAATACAAAAGATCAATGCAATGCCATCACCTTGCGGAGTGGGAAAGAAGTAGAAACATAACCAAGAAAGGAAGTTGAGCAGCCTAAGGAAGAGAAGGAAGATGTTGAGAAGAAGAAAGAGGTTGTAGATTCTAAAAAATCAACAGAAAAACCAATGGAAGTGAAGAGTGGCCCAAGGATTACTTTTTCAGATAATCCATGCATTAGACTTTCACCAATTCCTTTCCCTCAAAGATTATAGAAAAAAAATCTAGATGAACAGTTCAGAAAATTTTTGGACATCTTTAAGAATATCCACATCAACATACCCTTAGTAGAGGTATTAGAGCAAATGCTTAACTATGCTAAATTTATGAAAGAAATGATGTCGAAGAAGAGAAGCCTAGAACATCATGAAATGGTGAAGTTATTAGAGGAATGTAGTGCAATTTTTCAAATGAAAATACCTCAAAAAGTTAAAGATCCGGGTAGTTTCACTATCCCCTATACTATTGGGGATTCTACCTTTGAAATGGCATTATGTGACCTTGGGGCTAGCATAAATATCATGCCATTGTCTGTCTTTAAGAAGGTCGGGGTAGGCAAAGTTAAACCCACCACCATATCCCTATAAATAGTTGATCGTTCACTTTCATTTTCAAAGGGAGTAGTTGAAGATGTGTTAGTTAAAGTAGATAAGTTTATTTTTTTGGTAGATTTTGTTGTTCTTGATATAGAGGAAGATTAGGAGATCTCCATTATCCTTGGTCGACCATTCTTGGCATCTGAAAGAGCCCTTATTGATGTACACGGAGGGAGTCTTACTCTTTAGGTAAATGAGGAAGAAGTGAAGTTCAACATCAACTCAACTCTAAAATTTCCAGTTTTTAATCAGTCATATAAAAGAGTGGATGTTGTGTCCAGCTGTGTTGATGCCATACTCCTTGATTTTTCTGCAAAAGATCCTTTGGAACATTGTTTAATCACTTTAAACATGCGTAAATATGAACTTCTAGCAACTGAAGATGTTAGAGCATTGTGTGAAACTTATAAGAAGAGGATAATGGTGTTTTTACAATTGAAGATCTGGTGGATGATGCACCAAATACAGCAGAAAATATTAGTGAGAAAGTCAAGTCGGTAACACCTTTAGAAGTGCAATCTTTGAAGCAACTTCCTTACCATTTGAAGTATGCCTTCTTGGGAGAAAAGAGACATTACTTGTCATTATTTCATCATGCATATCCCCTGACCAAGAGGAGAAGTTACTGAATGTGTTAAGAAAATACATATCAGCCATTACATGTGCAATTTCGAACATCAAAGGCATTAGTCCTACAGTGTGCATGCATCAAAGACATTAGTCCTACAATGTGTTAAGAAGATGTCTACAAGCCTACTGTTGAACAACAAAGGAGATTGAATCCAATGATGAAAGAAGTGGTGAGGGCTGAAGTTCTGAAATTATTGAATGCCAGAATCATATATGCCATTTCAAATAGTTCGTGGGTGAGCCTAGTGTAGGTGGTGCCCAAGAAAGGTGAAACTACTATTATCAAAAATGAAAAGAATGAGATGGTGCCAACAAAGACAATAATTGGATAGAGAGTATGTATTGACTACAGAAATTTAAACAAAGCTACAAAGAAAAACCACTTTCCATTGTCATTTATTAACCAAATGCTAGATCGGTTGGCTGGTTATGAATTTTACTGCTTTCTTGATGATTATTCGGGGTATAACCAGATTCCAATAAGTTCGAAGGATCAAGAAAAGACAACCTTTACTTATCCATATGGTACTTTTGCTTTTAGGCGGATGCCATTTGATTTGTGTAATGCTCTAGCTACGTTCCAAAGGTGTATGATGGCTATTTTTTCATATTTGATCCAAGTGGTTATAGAAGTGTTCATGGATGATTTCTTGGTGTTTGGAACTTCATTTGATCATTGCCTTCACAATCTTGCTATGGTACTCCAAAGACGTGAAGAAAAGAACTGGTGCTTAATTGGGAGAAGTGCCATTTTATGGTGAAGGAAGGTATTGTGTTGGGACATTGAGTGTCAAGAGAAGGAATTGAGGTAGATAAATCCAAGATATCGGCAATTCAACAATTACCTCCACCGACAAATGTTATAGGCATTCAAAGTTTCTTAAGCCATGCGAGTTTCTATCGAAGATTCATTAAAGACTTTTCAAGAGTAGTGAAACCCCTTTGTAATCTTTTAGAAAAAGATGTGACTTTCAAGTTTGATGATAAGTGTAAGAAGGCATTTGAAGCAATTAAGGAAAAGTTAGTATCTGCCCTTATAATGGTTACACCAAATTGGTGTGAATCATTCGAGATATGTGTGATGCAAGCTATTATGCAGTAGGTGCAGTTCTTGGACAAAGAAGAGATAAGATTTTTTGAGCCATTTATTATGCTAGCTGGATTTTAAATGAAGCCTAATTTAACTACACAACTACAGAAAAAGAGATGTTAGCTGTGGTGTTTACAGTAAAAAAGTTTAGTGCTTATATTTTGGGGACCAAGGTGATTATTTATACAGATCATGCAGTAATCTGGTACTTGTTTGCGAAGAAGAATATTAAACCTCACTTGATTCATTGGATTCTTTTACTTCAAGAGTTTGATATAAAAATTCATGATAAGAGAGGAAGTGAGAATGCGGTTGATGACCACCTTTTAAGAATTGAGTCAGAAGAAGAAAAAGTGCAGTCAATCCAAGAATTGTTTCCAGATGAAAGATTGTTTATTTTTAAGGGTCAAATTCCTTGGTATGTTGATTTTGTTAACTTTCTTGCTTGTGAATTGATGCCACTAGATTTAACATATCACCAAAAGCAACAGTTTTTTCATGATGTGAAAAGCTACATTTGGGATGGTCCACTCTTATTTAAGAGATGTGCTACTGGTATGATTAGAAGATGAATGGATACAAAAGAAATTAATAAAATACTCTATAGATGTCATTCTTTGTCGTATGGAGTATATTTTGAAGCATTTAGAACAGCAGCAAAAGTGCTTTAATCAGGTTTCTATTGGCCCACTTTATTTAAAGATTTTTATGCTTTTGTGAAGAGGTGTGAGAGATGTCAGAAGGTGGACAACATTTCAAAGAGAAATGAAATGCCATTGACAGGAATTCTGAAAGTCAAACTTTTTGATGTGTAGGGCATTGATTTCATGGGTCCATTCCCTCCATCCCTTGGTTATCAGTATATTCTTGTGGTTGTTGACTATGTTTCCAAATGGGTTAAAGTAGTCCCGACCTCCACAAATTATGCGAAAGTGTTGTTAAAATTTCTGCAGAAAAATATTTTTACAAGTTTTTAACACCAAGAGCTATAATCAGTGACGAGGGTACTCATTTCTGCAATAAGCTATTTAAGGCCTTGTTGGTTCGCTATGAGGTTAAGTATAAGATTGCCTTTACCTATCATCCCCAAACAAATGGACAAGCTGAAGTTACAAATAGGGAGATTAAGCAAATTCTAGAGAAAACGGTGAATACAAATAGGACGGACTGTTCTCTCAAGCTTGATGATGCATTATCGGCCTATAGAACAGCTTTCAAAACTCTAATTAAAATGTCTCCTTATAGAATAGTGTTTGGAAAGCCATGTCATCTACCAATAGAGCTTAAATATAGAGCATATTGGGCAATAAGGAAGCTGAATTTTGATTGGAAGAATTTTAGGTAGCAAAGACTCCTTCAACTTGATGAGTTAGAGGAGATTAGGAATGAAGTGTATGAAAGCTCAGGGATTTATAAAGAGAGAACCAAGCATTGGTATGATAGGAAAATTCTAAAAAGAACATTTAGTCTAGGGCAACAAGTGGAATGAACAAAAGTCCAAGGTAAACCAGCTTACTTTAAAACTCGGTACCTTACAACTGAGTTGAAGGCTTGGCACCTTTTTATTTGTGCTAGATTAAACCCCACAGGGCATACTTCTGAGGTTAATCGAGAGAGAGCTTTTCTGCTGCTTGCACTTGCTATGAGGAAGAACATCAATGTTGGGGAATGTATTTCCCTAAACATTTGGCATTTCACGGATAGCCTCACTGTGGGGTTATTCTTCCCTTCCATTATCACTTCCATGTTGGAGAACAATGGAGTAGACACAAGGTGTCAAGAAATTTTACTCCATAAGGCTCTAGTGGATACGGGTACAATGGAGAGGTTATTGGCCATTGAAGGGAAACAGAGAGAGCAGTAGTAGCCTTAACCTTAGCAGCCCTTGTAGTAGTAATCTCATTAGCAGCAACCCCAGCAGCAACAATCTCAGCAACCATCAGACCAGAATCCCCACTCTCAGCCAGTTAGTAAGGCTATTTTTAGAGAAGAAATGGAAAAGATGTATAAAAGGCTTCTCTGATATCAGTAGCATTCAGTTCGCTGTTATGAGGCATTGAACAGCATATTTTTTCAAGTTTTCAGCCATATACAGATAAATACGGAGTGGTTCCCCACCATCCCATCCACCCACCTTCAGATTCTGATGACAAAGGAGACCAATCTGAGGCAACAGTAACCTCTAAAAGGAAACCTGCTGATAATGATGATGTGGTTTCAGTTTACTCACATTAGGAGGCAAAGGTACTTTAGCCTCTTAGGTATTCCTTTGCAAAACTCTTGGTTATTTTTGTTTTGCATCGAGGGCGATGCTAATTTTTAAGTTTGGGGGAGTGTGTGCATTGAGTTGGGCTATTAGAAGAGAAACAGAAAAAAAAAAAACTTTTTGGTATTATTTGGTTTTTGTCTGTTTGTGTTTTTAACTTTTTGTGGTGCTGCATAATGACTTATGTTTTTAGTTTATGTTTAGTGTTATGCTGTTCTGTTAAGTTTTTCTTTATACGTTTTATGTTTAGCTGGTTTGTTCGAAGGTGTGTGCATGTGCTGTGCAATCCATTGTAAAATTCTCACGTGTCCTTTTTGTTGAGATTTTGAATCTAGAGTTGGTTGGTTTTATGGTAAGTAGGAATGCATTATTCAATGCGGTAATCGTTATGTATGCTTTAGAAATTTTTTTTGGATTTATAGTCGAGGTAGTCAACCGTACCATACAAACTCATCTTAGAATATCCATGAAAAAAAAAGATTCAATCTACTCCGCTGTTTTGAAAGTGCCTAGTAACTGGGGGTACGCATTTCGAAGATAGATACGCTCATGGAAAAAAGCACTTAAAAATAAGAGTATACAAAATACTTAGGGTTTCCTAATAAGTTAACAATCGGGGGTACACATTTCAAAGATGGATATTTTCGCATACTGTGACCGAATTAAAGCTTAAAAAAGAGTATGAATCTATGAAAAAAAAGTATTTTGTACTTCTAGTATCTTTATCCAAGAGTTGGGTGAGAATTTGCTTTTGGAAAGTTGTAACTGACCTTGATTATAAGTTTGCATAATGAATTCTGAGCCATGTCTCTTATTAATCAATTTAACTTAATGTGTCTGATTGCATAGAAAAACCTTTTTAACTCTTAATTTTTGTATTAATGATTTGGACACCTGTTATTTTGCTTTGGACTGGGCAGAAGTTGGTTATGCATGAATGAGTTTTGGGAGTGTTTGTTTTGTTTTTAGTTGAGTGATTTGCTCGGGACTAACAAATTCTAAGTTTGGGGGAGTTTGATAACTTGATTTTTATCAAGTTATTTCTTCTGAGTTATTGCTGTTTTCGTGTAAATATAGGTATGTTTTGATGTTTTGTTGTGAGTTTAAATGTGTGTAGGTTGCAAGAGAAAATTTGATGAAGCAAGTATGATTTTTTAGCTTAAAGCTGCATTGAGCCAGTTTCTCGATACAGTGGATTCTGGGAAGCTAAAAACCCGATGCAGCTAATTTTGGAAGTTATTTTTCATGATGTAACGAGATATCTCTCGATGCAGTGAAAATGGGGTTCGATGCAGTGGGCGCATCTTAGTGATGAGAACTCAGGCAGTACACCAAGAAGATCAAGTAAACTCTTGACCGTCGACGAGAAGGAAAAAATGGACTAGGAAAAAAATAAGAAAGTTTCCTAAAATAAGTTCTTGTTTAATTAGGATTGTTATTTTCTTGTTTAATTAGGACTTTCCTAAAGTGAGTGTTTTCTAAAATAGTTTCTTATTTAATTAGGAATATTATTTTCTTATTTAGTTAAGATTTTTAGTTTCTTGTTTAATTAGGTTTCTAGTTTTCTTGTTTAATTAGGATTATATTAGTTGCCTATATAAAGACATATTTTGTTAGGAGGATATGAATAGTAATGTAAATAGTAATTTTGATAATAAATTGAGAGTTTTCTCTTTGTTCTTTTGATAACTTATTTAGAACTTATCAAAAATTCGTTCTTGTGGCATTCACAATTTGACTTATCATTCAAGAATCTCTTTCTTAAGTGTGGCATCTTCTTTTCCATCAAATTATACCTGTGGTTAGTTACTTGATTATTATTTTTTGGGTCTTTGGTTACCCTTGTTTCAAGAATTAATCTAAGTATCGGGTCAAAGGTTTTCAAATCTGAGCATATTGGTTTTCCGGGTTAGGATCTACTTGTTTGTGGGTTTTTAGGCTACTTAGCTTACGGGTTCACATCAGTTGGTATCAGAGCTTGGGTCCAAGGTCAGATTAATCTATCTTTTTTTTCTTTTTAATTTCGTAATTTTCTTTTTTGAGTCATAAAAAAAGAGAGTCATCTTTCATTTTTCTTTTTTCTCCTTATTGATTATTGCGTGTTTCTTGCGTAATCTTGCTGGATATTGAGTTCTTGATTAATCTTGTTGAATTCTTGTGAAAATCTTTAGAACTTTATAAAAATCTTGTGAAAATAAGGTTAATCTGTGTTCTTTAAGAAAGTTAAGTGATTTGCTTAGCTAATTGTATGCAAACACGAGCGTGAGCGTAAACACGTGAGGGAGAGCATTGAGGTTATTATTCTAACCTTTCCTTGTAGGTATTAATTATGTCATCTAACCGAGATAAAAGTGGAGTGGAGGAAAGAAGGATGGATGTCTCGTTTATACTCAAAGCGAAGCAGCAACAATTTGGGAAGATGAATGAATTGGTTCTTTGCACTACATTATCTCAAAGGTTTTCAAGAATTGAGCGACATACCATTCTAGCAAACAAAGAGTTTAAAAGACTTGTTTTCAAACTTTGAAAAGCATCAAAGTTGCAGCCAAGAAAGAATGATTCCTTTCAAGTGGTTGATCGAGACCTCGACAATGCCCACAAATTCAAAATTATTGGTGCCGATTTGAGGACAAATCATTTTTGAAGAGAAGGAGAATTATGAGAATTCAGACAGAACACCAAGAAGATTAAGTAAACTCTTGAGCATCGACGAGGAGGAAAGAATGCACTAGGAAAAAAATAAGAAAATTTTCTAAAATAAGTTCTTGTTTTATTAGAATTATTATTTTCTTGTTTAATTAGGAGTTTCCTAAATTGAGACTTGTTTAATTAGGACTTTTCTAAAATGAATGTTTCTTAAAATAGTTTCTTATTTAATTAGGAATATTATTTTCTTATTTAACTAAGATTATATTAGTTGCCTATATAAAGGCATGATTTGCTGGGGAGGATATAAATAGTAATATAAATAGTAACTTCAATAACAAATTGAGTTTTCTCTTTATTCTTTTAAAATTTATTTAGAACTTATCAAGAACTCATTCTTGTGACGTTCAAAACTTGACTTATCATTCAAGAATCTCTTTCTTGAGTGTGGCGTCTTCTTTTCCATTAAATTATATCTCTGGTTCAAGAATTAACCTAAGTATCAGGTCAAAGATTTTCAAATCTGATCATATTAGCTTTCCGGGTTAGGATCTACTTGTTCATGAGTTTTTAGGCTAATAGCTTACGGGTTTATATCAAAGAGATACAAATAACACGACAAAAGACATGGATTTAGCTTGAGAGCTTGTAGAATTATTTGACACACAAAGTGAAGACAGTGAATGGAATGAATATAGCGATGGTAGATGGAGTAGAAAAAAATCCTTATCTTCTACAATAAAAGACTCCCTCCAAAGATAAGGTTTGATAAAGTATGGTTTTCCTTCTGCAAATGTGACATTAGCTGATACATAGTGCTTCCTGGTGGGTGGATGAAAATATTTGTAACCCTTTTGTGTGGACGAGTTATTACAAAGATACATTTAATGGCTTTATGATCTAATTTTTTTCGATTATAGACTTGAACAAATGAAGTACACCTAAAAATTCTAGGTGTTAGATTGTTTATGATAGTAACATCAGGATAAAATTTAGAAAAAGTTTCGATTGGATCCTAAAACTCTTGAAGAAAGTCTGTTTATGATATAGACAGAAGTGAGAACTGCCTCCTCTTAATAATGTTTCGGTACAGTTTAATGAAATAAGAGTGTTTGAGTAGTATTTAGGAGATGACCTTTTTTTTCCAGCTATACCGTTTTGTTGTAGGATTATAATGCAGGATAACTCATGAATAATTCCCTCTTTTTGAAAGAAGGAAGAAAAAACTTGATTAAAGTAGTCATTTGCATTGTCAGACCTAAACGTTTTTATTTTGGTATTGAATTGATTTTGAACCATCATATGAAAATTGGAAAGACATTACTCATATCTGATTTATTTTTTAATAAGAAAATTTAAGAAACTCTAGTGCAATCATCAATGAAGGATACAAACCACCGTGAACTGAAAATATTTGGGATTGTAGAAGATCCCCATATATCACTATGAATTAAATAGAAAAGAGAAGAACATTTTTTATTGCTAATGAAAAAAAAAATACACGAGTGTGTTTTACATACTCACAAATATCACAGTGAAATATACGAATATCTAGTCCCTTAAATAAAGACAGAAATATAACCTTTAAAACTGAGAAAAGAAAGATGTCCCATACAAAAGTAGTATAATCAAATGACATCACTTTTAGAAGAAGAAATAAATGCTGAGGATAAATTTGTTTGGATTATACTTGGAAAGTTTGGTGTCCCAAGATAATAAAGTCTATATTTTTTTCTAGCACGTCTAATCTTCCTCCCCGATTTTTGGTTCTGAAATTCACAATAAGATGAGCAAAACGTAACATAGTAATATAAGTCTTTTGTAAGCTTTTGAATTAATACAAGATTGGTGGATAATTTAGGAACATGTAGAATATTTTTAAGGACAAAACTAGGTGTGATATGGACATCCCTTACACCGGTTACTGTGGTTGTGGTTTCATTGATAACAATGATTTTTTTATTACTTGGACATGGAGTATAACTACTAAACTGATTTAAGGCATATGTCATATAGTATGTGGCTCCCGCATCTATAATCCATAAATTCTCAAACAATTTATCAAAAACATTTAATCAAGAGAAAATAATGGTTCACTTAAAAGAGTTAAAGAATACACGTTGGCAAAGTCATCAACTTTTTTATTTCCTCACTATTAAACCCTCTATGTTTTTGTGTCTAATCTTGGTCTAGTTGCAAGGTCATATGATTCTGACCTTGTTGTTGTTGCTGCTAACCACCTTTATTTCCCCATTCACGGCTGTAATACCCTATAGTTGAAACAATGATACTTTGGTCATTTTAAACATAAGGGCATTTTATTCTTTGATAAAATATCCGTTCGGGTGTTAAATTTACTCATTATTATCATATTAATGTTTA
>JAVXUL010167491.1:0-13003 GCA_035590515.1 Trichilia minutiflora
TATATCATAAATATGATTTATTGATATATGAAAACTTAGAAAATATATTTACATATCAAAGATTTAAATAAATAAAGGAGTTTATTTATTATAAATTAAATAATGATTATTTAATTAAAATAAATCCTTGGATGACAAATGACATTATATGATTTTGCTAAATGTCATTTTTTCTTAATTATTGATTATTCAAATATATGGTTTGGATTAATTCTTTAATTGATTTAAAGAAATAAATAAAATAAAAATATAAAAGAATATGTAAATATATTAATACATATATAAATACATTTCATATATAATATATATAAGTGCATACACTCTAATCTCTCTCTTTTTCTTTTTTCATTTATACATATATATATATATATATATATTAATTATTAATATATGATATTATCCATTAATTTAGATTAATGGAAAAGAAAAGAAATTTTGAAAATCTAACCAATGGGGTTTAAGCATGTGTAAAGCATTATCCTTTTTGTTTATTTTGCTTTAATTAATAAAAATCAACCAATTGGATGTCTTCTTAGTGCTTTATACGTGTAAGCCAATTTGAGGATTTGATTTTAATTTAATTTGTCTTTCATCTTCTTGCTTGCTCACGGACATAGGGGAATGGAAGCTATGGATGGAATTTTCTTCATTTTCTTTCATTTTTCAAGAAAAAAAAAACAAAGAAAAGAAAGAGAGAAAAGGAAGATGGGAATAGAAAATATATTTTCTAACATTCCTACTCTTCCATATATATGTGTATGTTGGTTTTCTAAAGGTAAAAAACCATTACTTAGCTTATGGAAGTCATGAGAGTTTTCTAGGTTTTCAAGGGTTTCATTGAAACCATTGAAGACATGTTGGTGTGTGCATGCTTTAGAGGTAAAGGGAAAGCTCATTGCTTGTTCCAAGTAAAGTCATAGAGTTATATTTGATGCCTTTTATGTTTAAAAATGTTTAAACAAATGAAAATTTTAAATACAATGCATAAACAATCATTAGAGATCCTAGGATGTTAGAATTGTTCTTAGCACTTTCAAACCATATCTGGATTGTGTCTTTTTCCTACTTCAACAAATAGATCTCTAGCATTAGCATTGGCAGTCTTAAGTAGTCTTTTGAGCAAATGCTCAATAATAGATCTCTTTATAACTAATAGACTCAGATGATTCGCCCTTTTCTGTTTGGTGTAATAGCTTTTCTCTTCATCAATACTGGTCCTAATGAGTGGTGATGGTAGATCTATACATATAGTCAAATTTAAGTCCATAATTCTTGAAACGAACTCTATATCTTACTTTTATTTCTCGTAATTTCAATAAATCAGGACTTATATCAAGGTATTGCTATTATGAAAACGAACGAAAACTATTGAAAAAATTATAACGTAATCAGTTAACAATAATGGATATCAATACTGAGACCACGTATGTATCATTATTAACCCCCTTTAAACAAAGTCAATAATACTATTAATGGTCTCTATACATGAAAATAACAAAATATGAATACACATAATCTTAAAAATATATCATTTTTAGGTAGATAAAATCTTTTAAATCATATATATTTAGGTTAAATAAGTAATCTCAAAGTTTATCCCCTTTAGGTAGACAAATTTCTTAATTATATTTCACTGTATCTTCCATGTACAAAAAATCATTTCCTTTAACTAAGAAAATTAATTATTCTTATGACTTTTTTTTAATAATTATCTTACTTCGATAATGATTAACCATAAAACTCACAATTAGTTTCTTAATTTTAAATTCATTTTTCGTTAATAAATTTTAATTAGTTTTAGATTTTTAATTATCGTATCACTTTGATGATAACAATTAAGAAAAATCACGATTAAAATTTTCATAAAAAATAAGAAAAATGACATAATTATCTATTATCTATTATTTGTGATTTTATACCCACATATATCTTAAAATCACATTAGATATTTATAATAAAACAACATCTATCATATATATATATATAATTAAGGAAATAAATTTTCTTTGCAAATTTTTGTGATTGTATTACTACTTTAAGATTAAATTTTCATTAAAACTTTAAATTTTATTTTTTAATAATAAAAAATCCTTAATTTATTGAGTTTTTATATCACAAAAAAAAAACATTCATATAAAAATAGAAATTGAAAGAGGATCACAATGCTGCTAAGATTGTCGAAATCTGACAACTCATACGTCCTCACATGCCACCACATGTAGACAAGGTTTTTAATTGGCGCGTGTGCTTCACGAGCCTATGCATACATGACATTCTTTAGTCGGGTCGTGTTAACCCGAATGCCTGTGTTCTAGATCTCGCGACCCACTCCAACTCGATTTCCTTTTTATATTTTGTTTAATCCTATGCGTATAGTGACGTAGGCCTTGCACCTACAATGCATATACATTCTTCTTCCTTAAGTGAGTCTAGTCCAATTTGTTTTCATATACTCCGAGTCGCCGTGACTCGATTTCTACCCTAATTTGTTTGCCTCCAAAAACCTCATTTTTCAACTAATTTTGATAATTCAAAAGATTATTCCTATGTTTTCAAATGTCCAAAAGTCGATTATAACCTTAGTTTGCCCAAAATCAGATGAAAAAATGTCTAAATTTGAGTATAAACTTTCGAATTTATAATAATCATAAAAAATTTTAAACTCAAATTACTCAAAATATATAATAAATTATGTCATAAATAATATATTAATAGAAAGATTACAATGAGAGAAACAAAAACCATATAATATTATACCACGAATAGTCAAAAATAACATAAAATAATACGAACAATTTCGAATATTAAAAATTAGAGTTTATGAAATCCGAATATTTAATCCATAATATATTTGCATATACTATAATTTAAACAACTCATAATATATCAATTCAAAACTTAAAACGAGAAGAATAAAAGTTCTAAACTTTTAATCGTATATCATAATAAAATCAACATAAAATATAGCCAAAAATAATGTGATGATACAAGAAAATATCTCATTCAAATAATTTATAATTGATTTTAAATCATATATGTATTGGCACTGATACCACATATAAGAAAAATTCTTTATTTGTCATGATCGTACATATACGATTATAGAATACAATTATGAAGTAAAAATACATACCTATTTTAATCATAGATATAACATTCTAAAAGGTTAGATCTTTCTCTATTTTATATAAATTTGATAGCCTTTTCAATATGACAGAGACAAATTAAGATTTTAATCACTCATACTTTTGCTTTTATAGAGTTAAAGAAGAAACTTAATCTAAATTTAATTAATTGTTGTTATATCTTTTGTTGATGCGAGAAGTTGTGGTCGTCTTCAACCTCCAGCACCAGTTGATTTTCTTCCTCGAATTCTTGTTCTGTGATTGCAAGACAAAGGGAATCTCAGGGATAAAGCCAGTTTCCTGATAAAAACCCTCTGATACTTAAGTCAATGAAGGTTTTGCTTGTATGTGAAGTGAAGAAAGAAGGAAAAAATCAAAGGAAAAAAGTTTCAGAGAATATTTCATGTGTGTTTTAGTGCTTCTTTCTTTACTGTGTAGTGTGAGAGTCAGTACCCAAAAATATAGAATGTTCTTTGAATATTGAAAACGTACCTTTCATTATTCTTGGATTCAATTATATTAGAATCATAAAATTTCATATCTTGTGAACATATGTCATCGTACAGTTGTCGTGTTCAAAAAACCTATAGAAAAAATCACGGGATGCGGATATCATGGTACTGTTCTCTATCATGTAGACCCTGAAGCCCTGAGAGCATATCCCTCGAGGCAAAACCACCAGAATCTCTGAGACTTGAGCATCGATTCCCTGAAACACGAGCACCTATTTCTCCCAAGACCTGAGCATCGACATTTTCAGAGGCTCTGAACCCCCGACGTGCTTTCTGGAAATGTGCTAGGGCTTTGTTGACATCATATAATAGTGTCATGAATGACGTCTATATCACAGGTATCTCTGAGACTCCGAGACCCCGAAGTTTCGAGGTTATGCACAGTATATGTGTGACTGAATCCCCCAAGACAAGGTCTTAGATAGCTAATTCTGATGGTGGATAACCTAAGAGAAATTCTCTGATCATTGGCCTCAGACGAACATCCGAAAAGACTCTACTATTTTAAGTATTGAAGGGAGAGGTCTCGAAGCGATGCCATATTTGGAGATTTATGGGAGGGGATTACGCCTGTATGATGGGCCTAGGCCTTGGTGAAAATACCCAAATATTAAACCTCCTAGTTTTTAATTAAAAACTAATTAATGGTTGCTCGACTGTCATTTCACGTCGTGACAGTTATCGTCATATTTAAGTAACCTCTCTTGAAAACATAACTGTCAGTCACATGGCATTACCCCGTTGGAAGATCAGTATGAAAGGCCATGATTCTCGGGTTATAATAATTCGACTGATGTGGTGGACCTCACTTAAATTCAAATTTGAAGAGATGTGACCCTTGACGCTCCGACTTTGGGTGACGTGACAAATCCCTATCCGTTGGATTAAATATGTCAATGAAGGTTCTTTTGGTCTTCCCCTATCCATCTATAAATACCCCCTTCTTCTCTGAAAATCCTTTTTCTCTCTTTTGCTTATCACTTGCAAATAAAAAATATTCCTGAGCACTCTACTGTCTGGCAACCTTTTTTTCATAACTTTCAATCTGTCCACCGAGCATCTTTTCGTTCTATCATATTCGATAAGTTTCTTCACCTACATCTGTTTATTAGTTTTCTACAACTTCTATGAATATACATATGTGAACGCATGCTCAAGTAGGATAGTAAACTGTTAGAACAGAATGTATATTAAGACATAATGATCGAGTAGCTTTAGGTAAATATTTAAAATAATATTACCATCATTCGTAGGAAAGAAGAGACCCCATTGTTGTCTCGGTTTCAAATAACAGACCTTAGTAGCCTCGGTAATCATAGAAAATTTGTAGGGAAGTTTTTAGAGTTGTTGACGATTCCTAAATAGCCTTTGACCTTTTTACCTTTTGTTTTCCTGAGCAGAAATGGCTTCTGCTTCTAGCTTCACGACCTGACCTGAGACTATTGTTGGGGGAGACAACGTAGGAGAAGGCTTAGAATTGGTTGCCAGTTCAGAATCAATTTCTGAGATCCAGTACCCATACGAGCAGGACTGGTTCACTTCAACTGTCATGAAAACCGACCTAGAGGCCTATATAGCTCTCTACGATATTCTGAAAGATGTATACCTCCAAGCCCTTGAGGCCAACGAAATCCCTAGCACTCCTCCGGAGGACGAAGTGGCCTTTAATGAGGAGTTGTTCTACCTAGGGGTGAGGTTACCCCTACAACCTTATTTCTGTCGAGTCCTTACCAACATGAGAATAGCCCCCTACCAAATAAATTTGAATGGCTAGACGATGTTGGCCGGACTGTACATTCTGTGGGGGTAAATAACCTACTTCTTACCCTCTATTAAAGAGTTGGAGCATATGTATGTGCTCAAAAAGAACCCCAAAAAAAATTCTAGGTGGTTTTACCTTCAGGCTAAGCCTCAAAAGTCTAACCTGATCAAAGGGAGCCCTACCAGTCATAAAGACATGAAGAACAAATGGTTCTTCATGTGAGAGAATTGGAACTCCGAACCGCACCTTCCCATGCTGAATGCATTCGATGAAACCCTACCATGGGCAGGAGAGAAAGAATTAAGCCCCCGGAGTTTGAAAATAATCAGTCTTTGAATCAGAAGTCTTTGCTTTCTTATTCGAACCTTCTGGCTTCAGGTCTTATGAAGACCTGTCCAAATAAAGAGTTTATAGAACTCTAGAAGAAAAATTTTACTCAGAGTAAATTTTTCCTTGTATATTTATAAGTTCAAGATATATATGTTTTCATTATAAATATGACTAACTTTTTTGCTCGTCTGTTGCAGGAATAACCATGTCTGGAAAATCGTCATCCTTGGCTTCTTTGAGCAAACTTGTTGAAAAGAAAAAACAAGCAGAACCTTCCTAGTAGAAACACACACACACACACACACACACCCTAAAAACAACAGCAAATTAGGGGGAATGTCCTGATACAGAGAAGAAATCAGGGACCCTTGGAATCGAAGTCCGAGTTCGCCCCAATCATTATTCAGGATAAGGGGAAGGGAATAATGGTGGGGAAGCCACCCCTCGAGAAGGGGCAGAAGAGGCCAAAAAATAACCCCCCAATCGATCAGGGGCAAAAAAAGATAAAGATTAGGGAGTCGGGCTCCATAAAAGCTGATACCTACTTTTACGGGGTTTCCAAAATACTCGAGCTAAGGCAGAGGACATCCCCAAGGAAAAATAGAAGTACTTTTCCCATATCCTGGATGTGATAAAAGATACCGGGAAGCATCTAGCTCCTTATGTTATCGAGAAGCTCGATAACATGAAGGATACGGATGCCATAGACTTCATGTACAGATGAGGTCTACGGGTTCGATACTTGATATTTAATAATACCCCTTTTTATAACTTGCTAACATCTCACCTTATTTGTAAGCTTGTTATCAAATGAAGCAATAGTGGGATACTCAAAAGAACGAGACAAGCAAAATCAAGAAGCTCGAGAAAGAGAACGCCTTCGCTGTCAAGCAGAGAGAGAAAGCAAAGGCTGACCTAATCGTAGAAAGAACACAATGGGAGGCCAAGGAATCATCGTGTGGAAAGAAAAAGAAGAACTAGAACTACGATTGGCTTCTTTAGAGTCTGCGCATTCGGGACTTAGTTTGGAGAATACCAACTTAAAATCTCGGTTTACGTTGCAACAATCTAAGATAGAGCTTTTAAATAACCACATAGCCGGAGAGCCCGAGAGAATCCAAGCTGCGGTGTCAATCATCGAAGGGAAGGGGGAGGCCAATATGAACCAGGCCATTAATTTGACCAACCAGACCTTCTAGAAAAAATACCTTCACCTCTACCTCGGGTGGCTATATGAAGAGTTGGAACGTGAAATGCCAAACTTTGGGGTCCCAGACCAAGAAGTAAATAAAGAATCCCCTGCCTCAGACGTTGCAGTCGAGAAAGCCCCTATCGATCCTCCCACGATAATCGGCCAGCCTCTTGCTGATCCACCTGCAAATCCTACACCTAAAAACCCCGAAATTATAGATAAGAACAGATAGGGTCGGGTGACTTGTAATAATATTAATTTCAAATATTTGTAGAAACTAAATATCTTAATGAAATTTCATTCTTCCAACTTTGCTCTTGCTTCTTCTAGATTATACTTGAATCCGAGCAAATGACTTAGGCAAATTTTCATTAAACCTAATGTTCAACTTGATATGTATATTCAAACACATTAACATTCAGCTCAGTAAGAACATCTAAACAAATTACTCAGAAAAATTTTCACTAAGTATAATATTTAGCTCAGTATGTATATTCAAACAAGAGACTTGTAATAAATTGACAATTAGCTCAATAAGAAAATCCAACCAAATAACTTAGAAGAATTTCAACAAGTATAGTATTCAGTTTAGTATTCAAACAAATGAATTAATAAATTATCAATTAGCTTAATAAGAATATCTGAGCAAATAACTTAGAAAATTTTCAATCAATTTTAATGATCACGTCAGACAATATGCAGTCAAATTTGTCATAATAAGTCTGCTTATTATAAAAGAGATGAAACATGATATCAATATATTTACCTCATCAATTATTAACACAAGTCGCATATACAATCAGATAATAAGTTCATTCTAGTTAAAGATCCTTAAGAAAATATAGAATAAACTATTCATATCACACGGTCTCGGATCCTGGATAACATGATTCTGTTAATAACATTGAGATTGGGGATGGCATGATCCCTATAATCGGCTCTTTATAATTCAAAAGGCCTCAGAATGATCCGATTCCTTAAGCTACATACATCCTTATCACGGAGACGACGTGATATCGTTGGCATAAGGTCTTCTCGGGGATAACTTGGTCCCAGTAGCTAGCCTCGGATGATGTGGTCCATATGACCTCAGAACGATGTGATTTCATAGCTACTAAATATCCTCAGCATGGAGACAACATGGTCTCATTGGCATAAGGTCTTCTCGGGGATAACTTGATCCCAGTAGCCAGTCTCGAACGATGTGATCCATATGGCCTCAAAACGACGTGGTCCCATAACTACTAAACATCCTTAGCATGGAGACAACGTGATCTCGTTGGCCTAAGGTCTTCTCGGAGATAACTTGATCCCAGTAGCTGGCCTCGAACGACGTGGTCTGTATAGTCTCGAAATGACGTGGTTCTATAACTACTAGACATCTTTAGCATAGAGACGATGTGGTCTCATTGGTCTAAGGTTTTCTCTTCATAGATTCAGCCAGCCTTAACATAGGAATTAAACTTAATGAGAGTACTGAAGAGAGAGGCATAATTGTTGTTCTCCATGAAATGAGTGCTCAAGACGCTAGTCACAGGCTCAGGGAATTTGTGTCAACAAGGCCGAATCAGGGATAATATAGTTTTAATCTTTCTGTATTCCATGGCTTTTTAATAGGGATATCACTCGGGATCTCCAATTTATAGACTTCTGGTCTGAGTATTTAAACGACTTTATATAGTTCTTCCGAATTGACTCTAAATACTCCTTCACCCGAATGTTTAGTATTGAGAGTCACCTGTCAGAGAACTAGATCTCCCCTCTGGATGGTTTGGCATCTAACTTTTTTATTACAATATCGGGTCACCTGTTGTTGATGAGCTGTTACCTAAATTGCGTCTCATCTCTCTTTTCTTCTAATAAATCCAACTCTAGTCTCCGGCTAGCTTCATTCTTCTCTTCATTGTAGTCTCGCACTCGAAAGGTTGGGATATCGATCTCTATTAGGATCATGGCTTCACATCCGAATGCTAATAAGAATGAAAATTCTCCTATCGTAGTTCTGAGTGATTCTATAAGCCCAGAGTACCTCGGGTAGCTCGTCGATCTATGAACCCTTATGTTCTCCAAACTTCTTCTTAAATGCCTTCTTGATTATTTTATTGCCAGCTTTCACCTGTTCATTGGCTTGATGTTGCACGGGGGTAGCAAACCTCAGGTCAATACAGAAATCCAAGCAGAATTTCCTGAACTTGGCATTATCGAATTGCTTTCCATTGTCAACCACCAATATCTGTGGGACTCCGAAGCGATATATGATATTCTATTTGATGAAGGCTATAGTCTTCTTCTCTGTTATGCTGGAGAACGGTTCTGCTTCCACCCAATTTATGTCTATCGTCACAATGGCATATTTGGTGTTGGCTCAGGTGATCGAAAGTGGTCCAATCACATCCAGTCCCTATTGAGAGAAAGCTCAAGAACTTGATAAACAAATAAGTTCTTCTGGGGACTATCTCGGAATATCTCCATGAATCTAACACTGATGGCAAGACTTGATCTATCTGGAATCATCCTGCGAGATTGGAGGCCAATAATACCCTTATCGAATGATTTTATACATCAAAGAATGAGCCCCATCATAACTCCTGCAGATTCCAATGTAGATTTTTTCAAGAATTTTATCAGCCTCACCTAGTCTTAGACATTTCAAATATGACAAACTAAAACTACATTTATAAAGTACATTGTCAATAAAAGCATACCTAGCTAATATGTTCTTTATCTTTTTTGCCATATTTTTGTCAGCTGGTAGCTCTCCATGTTGGATATAAGACTTTAGTTCCTTCATCCACTTCGGGTCAAAAATGTCCTGCATAGTAATCACAAAATTTTCTTGGAGATCTACACTCTTTTGCGTCAAGATTTCTACTAGTACCGAGGCTTGAGCTTTTCCTTTGAACACCGAGGCCAATTTTGCTAACCCATCGGCTCTATAATTTTCTGTCCGAGAGAGTTGCTTCACTGTGACACTTTGGAATGCCTCCATTAGCTTCTTAACTTGGACTAAGTAAGTCTGTATATTATCCTCCCGAGCTTGAAACTGCCCATTTAGCTTATTGATAATTAATTGCGAATCGTTTTTTATAATTAGATTTTGGGCTCCTAAGGTTTGAGCCAATTTAACCACATTGATCAGCACTTCGTATTCTGTCTTGTTGTTGATCACTTTAAAATCAAACTGCAGAGCATACATCACTTCTTCTCCATCAGGCCTCTTCAGGATTATTCCTGCTTCGCCTCCCTGAAGGTTTGATGCTGCATCAACATGCAGCTGCCAAGTACCCTCTAAAACCATATGGTTGGATGCACTGTTCTCGTCTTGGGTGTTGTTGATATCCGAGACCTACAATATAGAAAGTTGTTCTGAGACAGTCATTTCTGCCATAAAGTCTGCTAAAGCTTGCCCCTTAATAGCTTTCCGAGGCCGATAGTCAATGTCGTATTCACTAAGTTTAACAGACCACTTCACTAATCTCCCTGATAAATCTGGCTTGTGAAGGATTTGTCTCAAGGGTTAGTCTGTCATCACCACTATCTGATGAGCCTGGAAATAAGAGCGTAGTCTCCTAGCCGCAATAACCAGTGATAGGGCAAGTTTTTCTGGGGGTGCATATTTCGTCTCAACATCCAGCAAAGACTTGCTCGTATGATAAATAGGCCTTTGTACCTTTTCCTGTCTTCCTTTATAAGAACAGAGCTCACGGAATGTTCGTCAACTGCCAAATACAACTGTAAAATATCTCCTTTCTTAGGGCTGATGAGATGGAGAACATGAGCCAAATACTCCTTGAGTTCTCGAAAACTCCTATCACAATTCTCATCCCACTCTAGTCTTTTACCTTTCCTCATCATCTGGAAAAAAGGAAAGCACTTATCAGTGGCCTTTGAAACAAATTTGTTCAAGGCTATCAATCTCTCTGTCAGACTCTACAGCTCATTTATTGTGGTCGGGGGCTTCAAATCTAGTATAGCCCTAACCTTTTGTGGGTTTGCTTCAATACCTCTTTCACTGACCATGTACCCGATAAACTTTTCAACTCCAACTCCAAACGAACATTTCTCAGGATTTAACTTCATATTATACCTCCTCAAGTAAAAGAATGTTTCCTCCAGGTACTTGGCACGGTCTAAGGCTTTCACAAATTTCGTGATCATATCGTCTATATACACCTCTATAGTTGACCCGATCAGAGGTTTAAAGACTTTGTTAATCAGCCTTTGGAGTGTGGCCCTTGTATTCTTTAATCCAAAGGATATGATTGTATAACAATACAGTTCCTGGTCAATGATGAATGCAGTTTTGTCTTGATCGGGTTCGTGCATTCTGATCTGATTGTACCCCGAGAAAGCATCCATAAAATTGAGGAGCTCATGACCACCCGTGGCATCTACTAACTGATCAATCTTCGAAAGAGAAAAGTTGTCCTTTGGGCAAGCTTTATTCAGGTCGGTAAAATCTACGCACATTCTCCATTTCCCGTTGGCTTTTTTCACCATCACCATATTTGCAATTCATTCGGGATATTGGACTTCTCAAATGAACCCCGCTCTCAGAAGCTTGTCCACTTCTGTTTTGATTGCCTCTTTCCTTTTAGAGTTAAATGTTCGTCTTTTCTGGGCTACAGGTTTAAACTTTGGACTCACCATTAGTCTATGAGAGATAACCCAAGCATTAATCCCCAACATATAATCATAATACCAGGCAAATACATCAGCATTCTATTTTAACACCTAAATCAATGATGCTCTGTACTCGAGGGTCAAGTTAGACCCAATCTTCATCGACCTCTCAGGCCACCTATCATCCACCACGACCGACTCCATTTCTTCAATTGGCTTGGCTGATGATGACTCCTTGAATTGGCCCATCTTTTTATCTACCTTTTCCAATTATTCCTCCTACTAGTCGCCTTGCATATGTCCCACAGCTTCTTCCTCTAATAGGCATTTATGGATACAATATAAACTCCTTGAAGCAGTAGCGAGGCAGGATCGGGCCTCCTTTTGATTTCCCTTCATAATCCTAATCCCTTCTCCAGCTCTAAACTTCAATTTTAAATAATGGACACTCTCCACTGCTCTCGTGGATCAAAGAAATGGTCTTTCCAGGATCATTGAATAAGAATCTTAAAATCCACCACTTGAAGCTCTACCGTAGTGGTTTTTTAATACGACCTGTCGTCCATTGTTATTAGAACTGCACCGTTCTTAGAGGATACACATATGATTTCCCAAATCTATGTAAGGCAGTCTTGGCAGATCTCAATCTTAGGTCTTCGATGCCTAAGGAATCTAACGTTTTCTTGAAAATGATATTAGTGAAACTCCCCGTGTCAATTAAGATTCTTCTGACCTGAGAAGTCCCCACTATCATTGTAACAACTAGGGCATCATCATGTGGATAGCGGACCCCATATTCATCCTCGTCTGTGAACATAATTAGCACCGAGGCTATCCTTGATCTCTTTTTCGTGCGCACATTCATCATATGTGGCTCAATATTTGTACTCGAAATAGAATACCGAGAATAACTTTTTTGAGAGTTATTTGAATTCTCAGCCAACGTGGGATCCCCGTAATTACCATTACGTCATCATGTCTTTGGACCTCTCTCAAATTTTGGGCTCTCTCATCATTCTGAGCCACAAACTCGGTTAGGTAGTTATTCCTGACTAAAACTTCAATATAATTCTGTAAGTCGTAACAATCATCCGTCAAATGTCCCACATCCTGATGGAACTTGTAGAATTTGTTTTTCGCCTCTCCTGTTGGTTTGAATTTGATTGGACGGGGATCTAATAGCAGGGTTCCCCGTCTTCTCACCTCCTCTAAAACCTAGGAAATAAGAGTTAGTTTCCTCTTTTCTTTTACCTGAGCTACTCGCCTCGAATCATCCCTTTGAGGTGATCTTCTTTCTCTGTTATACAGTTCCTCCCTACGTCTGTCACTTTAGTAGTACTCAAGGGCCCCATCTCTCCCACGGTTTACCTTAGAGAACTTTCTCTTGTCATTTCTCCACTTCTTATTTTCAGGTTTCTTAAACCTGTTGTTGTCTCTCAGGGGAACCCCTACTGGTTTC
>JAVXUL010167501.1:0-10539 GCA_035590515.1 Trichilia minutiflora
TTTTTAATAATATATAAATAATAAAATATTTAAAATATTTTTATAAATTAATAAAATCGATTAAAATTAATCAAAAATGATAAAAATCGGTCAAATATTTTTACTGTTTTATTATTTTCAATTTTAACTAAAATCGAAATCATTTTCTTATTAAAAATATTAATTTTACTATTTAAAATCACGATTTTGATAACAATGTTGATCATTTATTCTCTTACAGTGTTCAGTGTTCAGGTGCAACAGCATAGTGCAGTGCAGTAAAGTTCTTCCCTCGTGAAAAGGTATAATATCACTCTGTTTCTCATTTTTGTTTATTATTTATGCTCATAATTCTGTATTCTTATCTGTCTGCAATTATTTTGATCCATTTTGGTCCTTCGGACCAGATCTTGTTTCCCAATTCCATTATTTTTTTTTAAATTGACACAACCCTAGAATAATCAAACATTATAAGTTGAAAATTTTGCTGATTTTTAACTATGATGATTGAACTTTTATTTGAATTTTTTTGGATAGATTTCAATGGCAACAGTTAGAAACTTAAAAATAAAAACGAGTACATGACAATTTTAAATGAAGATCAAATTGGTACCAGTAGAGTTTCATGAAATATTTTATCAAATAAGTTCTTTCCTTCTTCAGGATGAGTTGGAGGTGAACCAGGATGGCCAGGAAATTGGGGATGCTCAAAGCACTATAGTAGAGGTTGAAAAGCTGTTTCAAACAACAGAGGATTAGTATCACAGTTCGAAGTAACAGTTGTAAAGTTCTTCACAGCAATGCTTGTGCCTATTGTTTTACGTTCACTGTGTTTTTAAGTTCACAATTTACAAACAGCAGGCATGAAAGCTGCTGTGAAGTTTCCTGAAACTGGGTTGATATCTTGTCTGTTATCTGTTACTCCTGAATTTTGTATTCCCGACTACTCATTGTGTTGGCACCTTGATGCTATTTGTTTTAGAATGTTTTGTTTCTCTGAATTTCAAGTGATTTGGAACAATGGCACTTGGATGATGCTTGTTTAGTTTGTCCATTCCCAAAAATATTTTTCTCCAAGATCTAACCCATTCCAGGTTTTCTGTTTTTAATGCTATCCTGCTTTCTAGTATTAGAAACTCGTTACACTCTCATAATCAACTATGGGGCAGGATCTACAATACTTCACTTTGATACAAATTGTTACCAATATTGATCTTTCCATAATTGAAATTTAACTCAGAACGTACAGATAAACATCATATGATCCGAGTAAAAAAATAGAGTTATTCATCCCAACCCATTTTTTGTCCATAATTTTCCCTTGGTCTTTTCACCACTCAATAAACTTAATTCCCTCAATGACAGCTCAAACCAAAAAAAAAAAAAACTTAATCGCCCAGACTGGGGAAGTATCAGGCAAGTCTGACTCCACAACATTATCGTGGTATCTTTCTATAATATCATATCACATTATTATTATGGTGGTACATTTATAAAAATGTTTAATTTAGTGATGGTACACACACCTGATATTGTCATCTCTTTATGACAAAAGGTGTTTATAGAGTCGACATCATTTAAGATTTTTCTCATTAAACCAGTGTTGATTTTTTTATTTTTTTGTTGGTGAAAACTTAATTTAAATCCTGCGCGTAGGTCCGTCAGTGAAGCCTGGTAAATGTGTTTCAAGTAAGCTTTTATCATAAATGAGTGAAGCAAATTAAGATGTAATCCAGAAGATCCTGTACAGAATTCCAATATGTTACAGCAATCATAGTGAAAAACAGAGCCATCCCTCTATGGAATTTAAACAACTTATCTCTAGTTTCATAAAGAATTGTGGGCCCGTCTCCGGACCTTCCTCTGGAAAGGCCTGCATGCCTCAATACTAAGATCAACGGCTGCTGCAAGGGCCATGAAGATGGCAGCATCCTCCACACATGTCACATGTCGCATTGCTAGTTGCACCGTTGGCTTGCTGCTCTTCGCTTCTCCCTGCACTTTGCAGCTCATGACAAACCCACCTACAACTGGACCCAATCCTGAAAAATCTCCACTGCTTTGGGGGCTTGGTATTGGAGAAGCAACTGTCCGCATCTGTTTGTCAGTATCGATAAAAAACTCCCCACCTTTTTCAGCACTAATCAATATCTCTGACATGAGAACCTCGCCAGCTTCCTGGCCCTCAGACAGGAGGTGAAATCGGCAGCAAATGGAATCCCTGATGCCCCGTTCCCGCCAGGCCTCAAGCTTTCCCCATGGCTGCCAGCTCTCAGGCCTGCATGCATCAGGGCGAACAATCAACCAAGCTCCTGGGTTTGATCTAGCAACCCAATCACAACCTGTCGATGGGACAAAAGGAGTAGTTATGAATGCAGCCGCAACAGCCGAGCCAGCGAGATCGTGTATCTTCACCTTCCAACCCTTCCTCTCTCTTCTCTGAGCCTCCAAATCTGAACCGTCAGCAGAACCTGACCAATAAGTGCTCAATTGGTCCACCTGTGGCATCCTGCCATTCATTATAACCACCAAAGTTTCATTAACAACAAACTAATGCCTGGAAAAATAACAGATAATCTATTTAAGTTGCATGAAACAAACAATAATCAACAAGAAAATATAATAAACACAATAGCTTTGAAGAGAGAGAGAACTACTCAACAGTTGGTTAAACTCCCAGGAAGGCAACAAATCAATAATCTTGAAAGAAAACAAATTTTGAAAGGACACTGTGAATCAGGTTACCAAACCAATATTTTTCTTTCAATATTTTAGAAAAAAAAATTCTGCTATCATTCTAACACACTTGTTAGATTGAAGAACAATTACTAAAATTGATATGGTCAAAAGGCAAAACTGTACTGTACAGAAAATTTTGCTCATCTATAAAATTATAGAGCTGCCTGCTTATGCACAAAAGTCATAAATTCAATAAAATTTTCAGTTGCTTTGAATTCTAAATACTATTTTAATTGTAGTTCATCCTTCTATGCAATTCTGACATGGCTTTATGTGTCAACAAACGGGTCCAAAACGATTAGAGGGAACGAGTCTAATTTGAAGCTATTTCATGATTCAAGGTTAGGGGACACAAAAAGATGGCACAATTCACATCACCTGTCTCGACTAAATTTGCAACTAAAAATAGGTTGCTTGATGGAGCCTTGGAGCTGAACTATCTGAGGATTCAACATTGTCACATCTTCAAACTGGAAAACATATCTTGGATCAGGATCCAGTTTCACTCTCAAATGAAGCTCTGCTTCTGGTTTTCCACTCTCCTGCTTGTTTTTTCCAATGCCTATCCACCCATTAAAAAGTATCACTGGCTTCCCTGCACCCCATTCAGGACCCACCTCCAACTTAAATGTCCCAATCTGCTGCCTTTTGATGCCGACACCACAGTGGAATCCTTTCCTCCCCGTGAAAACAACGATCTCCAAATACGCATGAGGGCTATAGAAACAGCCGGGTGTCAATAAGGCTTTCAGATCAGACTCTTCAAGGTAAAAACTAGAGGCAATGCTATGAACATCAGGTATAGCTTCAGGTGATGATATTAAGGGAACTTGCGTAGTTTGCACTGGGAAACCTCGAAGACGTATTTCACACAAACACGGAGAAGTGAACGCATGAATTCTAGATTTTGCAGAACTCAAAGCTGATCCAGGAACCCTCAGCCCAAGTGAGCCTACTGACAACCTGATGAAAGCTTGAGGATCCATTATTGTCAGAACTTTTTCCCCATGGGATCAAAAGAGACGATAAATGGATGGCTTAAGAACCTTGGAAGTTCAGAAAGAAAAAGTATTAATTAGGCCAAGAAAGCACCAGAAGCAACAATAACACAGTCTCCAGCAGAAAGATATATAAAATATTTATGAAAATGAAAGAAAAAGATCAACATAACTCAAGAACAATATGGTTCTTCATGGATATTTTCTATGCATGGTATTCTATATTCAGGTGCTCTACTAGATCAACATAACTCAAGAACAATATGGTTCTTCATGGATATTTTCTATGTATGGTATTCTATATTCAGGTGCTCTACTAGATTAACTTGGCTGAAATAAGGGGCAAGAGACTACAATAAAATACACACCAACCAATTTTACAGCACACAATTCAACCTTACGACAAGTAACAAATAAGAAAAGAATTTCAAAAGGAAAAACAAATAATAAAAAGACATTTTGTCAGTTCTCAGGTTCACAAGTTCGAGCATGAGCTGTAATGGAAGAATCCATATACACAACCCTAGAAGGCATATAAAGCTATGCTTTTTACACCAAGCAAGGAAGATTTCAAACCTTACGATTATAACATGGAACTAAAAATTTAAAATAAAAAATAATAAATTTGTAAAATGCTCTGATCCAAAGTTGATCTTGCATAGATAAGACATAAATATTCAGATCTACAGTTAATTTATAGCTATACCAAAAGCATTTCAAACTAAGATTGCCATGTCAAACCCAGCCAGAAAAACAGATCCAGAGGGTAATTCTAACAAAGCTTCGTGTTTCCCAGCAAAAAATGAAAAGAACATTATAAGGCTTTGCTCTATGCACATATGACAAGATGATTCACTCCAAGTTAACAACATAACAAACATAAAGGAAGAAAACGGAATCTGCCAGTAAAATCAAACATAGTCTAACCATATTTAATAGACTTTTGTATTTAAAACTATTCTTCTCTTCTTCAAAACATTACAAGAATGCATTCTAAAATGTAATTTTTACATCAAATCAACAGACAACAACAGACATAATCATGAGTCTCACCTTAACGTAAGGTTTCACAAATTGAGGACAATCATCTACTTCTCTCCAGCTTTTGCTATATTAGTAAAGATAATGCAGTCTGCCCATAATGCTCATTTCTAAGAAACCTACTTCATTCTTCAAGTGTTTCAAACATATGGTCTAATCTTATAATTAGTAGCAAGGCACATAGAGGAACTGGCAATAAATGATCGAGATTATATTCCCTTAAACTGAAGGAAATTTTTTAATAGTAAATATACTTCCAAATCATGCAAGAAACGTTCAAGCCTCACAGATAATTAGGCATTTACAACATGGGCTTCAATTCTCAAAAGGTACACATTTCATCACTAACATGGCGTTATAAAACCCACATCACTTTGGTTCCCATCCCAAAATCCATTAGGGAGCCAAATGTCAAATGTTTGTGAGCCAGTTATTTAGGAAATTGTAACAAACTATGTCAGCATCTGGCAGAATAAATGGATGTTCGAAGTACAATGGAAATTAGAGCAGCAGTGTAATCATTACTGCTTTTATGGTTGCAATAGTCCATTAAAGAGGCAATGCATACAGATCTGAATAGTTCAATTGTTCTTATTTTCATTCTTCCACAATTTGTAATTTCCATTCAATGGAAGGACCAGATATGTAAGATTGAATTCTCAGTAAAACAGAATGTAAAATCTACCAGCAAATAAGAAAAGTTAGAACACAGTAAGAGATTTGAATCTTTTGAGTCTATCAGCAAGATTCCAGCCATGCCAACAGAGTCCTTACCACCCTCAAATTGAAGCAACATCTACATAGAAGTATATGTCTCAAAGATCAAATTCAGACCATATGTCTTCATCCAAAGGCAGTCCATAAGTTTTGGCTTCAGTCTATTCCAGAAAGGGAATGAGAGGAGGGAAGAATGTAATTTAAAATGTTTAAGAATGAATTATTCTAACTTCTAAGCACCTTTCCAGATTTTCCTCACCGTACCTTAGACAAAATGAAACCCACAAGATTCTTGAAACTAGTTAAAACGTCTTTGATGCAATTTTAGGGAGGTGTTGGGATAAGATCAAGCAAAATGGTGAGTCAGCATCTTTACCGATCCCAAGATCAGGATACTGATCTCAAGATCGGGGATACCCACAACATAAGAGTTAAAGCTATCCAAGATCGCTTTGATTTTAACTAGGACTTGAATACCAATTAATGGAGAGTGAATCCTACATTGTCCACACCAAGTACTTGACCACAATCCTGATCCCATGATCAATATCCCGATCTCTTGGGCAGGCTACCGAGCAACAAGATCAAAATTACAAACATCGAGTAGAGGTTATTCCAAGACACATAGAAAATCAAAGTGTACGTGTTAGACATGCAATAATTCTTAACATTACGTGGTAATCATCCTCATTTGCATGTTAACTATAAGTTGAATCTGAAATAATATGTGAATCCGAGGGCAATAATTAATCCACCACCCCATAGCTATACATAGCATGTGATCAGGGGGACAAATGGCACCATCCCATTGGCGGGCGACTAGAGGGATACAAGTGGCGCTATCCTACACACTTGTGCTGATCCCAAGGTTGTGTGTAAGCTTAGAAGTAATCATTAATCCTCTCCCTTGAGACTAAATATAGAGGGCAACCAAAGAAAGACAGGCGCCACCATCCTAGTCGCCTCCAAAATCTATAAAGTTCGAGGCAACTAGGAAAGAAGGTTTCAAATTCTCTGCATTTCAAGCATACATTCTGCAAATTCGCTGTCATCTTTTCTCTCTCTAAAAATACCCTGAAATTTGACTTGATCGTCGTAGGGACTTTGCCGAAACATCCACACCTTTGACCATGCTTTGCTCTTACAGATTTTGTACCAACCTGCAAGCTACTTCGATGAACCTGTGTGGTGCCCAAGGCAGCCAAAACCTATGGCATTAACAGGAGGGTTGGACTTGGGTTATATCTAACTAACTTTCTATTAATAATAGCGGAGGAAGAAGTGATTTTAATAATCCCTTTCCCCGTACAAGGAATCCTAACAAATCTCAGGATTCAGGAGCTCAATTTGGATTGCAAGAAGTTAAATTGAAAAAAATATATAATATGTTATAATATGATTCTAAATTTACTCTTCTAATTCTTCCCAAGTACAAAATCTAACCTCAACTAAACCAGATATCATTATTGAGTGAAACATTCAGCTGACTGTCAACTCCAACCACCGAAGTAATGAGACATCCAAAAGTCACAAACTCAAAAATTTCCATTATTTCCCTCTCCCACACTAAATTTCCCATCAAACAAAACCAAAACTAATGTATCTAAGCAACTCAAAGTGAAAATCAACATAGAATTTCAACAGCTTTAAGTGATCCCAGGAAGAAAACACAACCAAAGAAGGAAGTCAAAGTACACACACGATCATTTGAAAAAAACACGCACAGAATTTTCAAACAAAAGCAAAACAAATACAATACAAGCTGCCACACGAGTCTGTCTAAAGGAAAACAGAAAGGAACAAAAAAGCCTACCTGAACCTGAAAAAACTATCTGAACGAACGTTTCTGAAGTTGCTATAGAACAAATCGCCTTAAATTCTGATATATTCCTGTCAAAATGAAATACCCAGAAACCAAATAAATCATTTTCTTTTTTTGTTTTGTCTCTCTCTTCTCTCTGTTTCTCTGTATCTCCACTTAGTCCACGAAGCTAAAAGCAGGATGAAGAAGAAGATGAAAAAAGAATGCTGAGTAAGAGTTGTTAAGAATAATAAAAAAAAAACGTATCTGGGATTTCACGTAGACCGTGCAGGGATCACGAGAAAACCCAGTGATAGACGGAGAAAGTTAAGCATTTTCTTCCCTTTATTATTGGTTTATTTATTTCTAAAATAATAAAATTATTTTTTATTTTCTTTTATATAAAAATAAAATAATAAATAATGAGGAAAGAGAGAGAGGTCGTGAAGACAGCTGGAACCAACGGTGGTTGGTTGATATTAAGGGATTCAATCGCTTTCAGACACATAAACTAAAACTTCATTTTCATCCTTAGTTCCAAGTCCCTCCTTTTTCTTCTGTTTTTTTTTTTTTTAATTTATTTATTTATATTTTTTTATAAAATATTGTTAAATTTGTAATTAAAGAATTTTTTTTAATTTTTTAAATTAAAATTATTTCATGAATAAGATGGATGAATGTATTAATTTTAAGCAATGGTAATAGATAACTTGGTCTAAAAAATTGCAATTTGACAAATTATAATCTAATTTTATATTTATTAATTAAATATTAATTATTTTTTAAAAAATTACTAAACAAAAAAATGTTAAATAACATAAATAAATGCTAAGTAAATTACTGTTAAGTAAATTAATACTTTTTTTTACCACTCTCAAACCAAAAAAACAGAGAAATTGATAAATAGGTGAAAAGAAAAAGATAGTTATATTTTTATATAAAAAAAAATATTTTTTTATTTATAATGAAAGTTTAATTGAATAAAGAAAAAAAAAATTCCTCCCGAAATGTGATGGAGAGAAGAAAAGGCAAGCATGCTACGTACGGGGGGAGAAAGAGGGACACATAATTTGTTAAGTTCATCTAGAAGGAAGAATATTTTTTTATATAAATTGAAGTATTTGGGTTTTATTTTATTGTTTGATTAATTTTTAAGAGTTATTAATTAAATATATAATAGATTAGATATTTTATTTAAATTATGAGTAATTATTTAAAATTAAATTTATGACATATATTTAAATTTAAATTACAAATCTCAAACTTAATTCATTATCATCATATTATGTTTTTACATTTGTGGGCTATCTAAAAATATGAATATATCTAAAAAAATTGGTATTGAATTTTAAATTTTATATTAAAAAATTTTAAAATATTTGTTAAATTTTTTAATTGTTGTGTAATAATAATAATAAATGTATTGTAGGTAAAAAATATATATATATATATATATATTTTTTTTTTTTTAATCCACAAAAAATTTTATATACATTATATTTGTTTATAATTATAATTAGAAAAATGTTTATAATAGATGTAAAACATGTGTGTGTGTATATATATATATATATATATATATATATTACCCATCCATGGATAGCTCAGTTGGCATAAGTGAATTTGAGATTGTGTAGTTAGGCGCACGGTTCTGAGTTCGATTCCTTAAATGTATCCATGATTTAAATGGGGGGTCGTGGAGGTGGGATACTGCGCTAGTCTCCTTTAAAAATTAATCGAGGTGCACATAAGTTGGCCCGAATACCTCGATTAAAAAAAAAAGTATATATATCTATTGAATAGGTTCTTAATGTATGTTTAAAAATACTATTCATTCATAATTAAGCATTATTATTTATTTAATTTTAAAACAAATGTGGGTTGTTGTAAATCTATTTCAAAATGGGTCCCTAATTTTAAAAATTAGAAATAGAATTTAATAAATTTGAAATCTTGTTAATCCCTATTTAAGAATTAATTAGTAATAGAAAAGGAAAATAAATTAAGCAAAAGCAAAGGAAAGGAAAGGAAAAGAAAAGAATCTTAAACTTTAATTTTAATTGAAAGAGTTTTGTCTTTTAGAGAAAGAAAAGAACAACAAGAATGAAAAAAACGAAAAAACTAAAAAAAAAAAAAACATTTTGTGTTATATCTTCCTTTCCTTTCTATTGGATAAAAATATTTATCCAAAAAAATATTAAAAAAAAGATGTTAATGATTTTTATAAAGATTTCATTAAAATATAGACTAATTAATTAATTAAAAACTATATTTTCTTTTACAAAATTTCTTTTTTTCATAATATTTAGGACTCAATAATTAATTATTAAATGGAAATAAAATTGAGGAAGAATACCATTAATACATTAATTTATATAAATAAATTTATATATATATATATATATATATAATTTTAAATATGAATTTTATTCATGAGTTAACATCATATGTGGTCAGCAATGATCAAATTAAGATAAATTATCATTTTTTGTTCCATTTAACTATTTCATTGATGTAATACCAAACCATTTGACAATGTATTGTATTAGCCGGCTTGCTTAGTCAAAACCACAATAAGCTTGACTTTCATCAATAATTGAAAATGGACATAAAACAAAATATATTTTCAATGTTTTGTGGTTGGATAGTTGACAACATTATTGATGCAATTGCTTTTATTATTAATTTCAACTAAAATATTTTAAAATTAATAATAATTTAAATAAAAAAGAGAAATCAGTAGCTGTATATCTAACCCTTTTTTTAATTTATAGTTGGGATTTGAAAAAAGCCTTGATTCAATGGATATGGTAGGTTGAGGGTAAAATTATTCTCTGAAAATTAGCATCACCTAATTAAACAGTAGTTTTTCTTTGACATTTGCGTTGAAGGGTGTAAGTTGTATCAATTTCATCCGACAAATAACCAAATCCATTGAAAACCCCTTGAATGAAATGATAAATTTTAGGTCAAAAAGGATTTATAGATTCCATGTGCAAATGGGCCCAAATATTGAACCATTCATGGCACAAGAACATGCAGGGAAGGGAAACAAGATAAAAGGAGTTGTTAATGGTTGCTATTTAGATAAAGACTAATTTCATAGACAGGGTTTTTGAGTTTAGGAATTATATATATATATATATATATATATATATATATATATATATATATAAATAATAATAATAAAAATAATAATAATATATTATTATATTTTTAAAATTAAAAAAATTATATAAAAAATGTGTTATTATTATTGTTATA
>JAVXUL010167522.1:0-13000 GCA_035590515.1 Trichilia minutiflora
TGCAAAGAAGTAAGCAAAAGGGTTAGTCACATTTATGATAAAAATATGCATACATCGGGAGATTAGATACTTATGACAAAGACTATACTCTGGGCAAAATATTTCTTTTAGAGATACAAGAAATCTCTGATCGGGGTCATTCTTACCAAACCCAAAGTGAAGAGATTCATATCAGACAGTAGAGATTTCTGACTCGGAGAGTTGGCCCTAGCTTGTCTGATCGTCTCTAAGCTTCAAGGGCTCAACTCTACATCTCTTATCCAAAACAGTGCTTCATCGAATTTGTTTGGGACGGGGAGATGCGGTTTAAAATTTCAATTCCCACCAATAAAAAACCATTTACTCTTCCAATCCTTGTTACTAATGGAATTCTCCTTGATTGGATTGGGCCTTCGAGGCCTCACTTGGATGTAAAACCATCCCGGATTCTTTCCAGGGTTCTTTTTGAGCACGTATATGTGCTCTATCTCCTCTATAAAGGGCGGATAGTCGGTTACTTGCCCCCACAGAATGTACAGTCCTGTCAGAATCCTTCAGCCATTCAAATTCATCTGGTAGGGGGCTATTCCCATATTGGCTAGTATCCGACAGAAATATGATTGAAAAGGCAGCCTCACCCCTAAATGAAAGAATTCCTTGTTAAAAGCCACTTCACTCTTAGGAGGAATGCTAGGACTTTCGTTAGCCTCAGGGGCTCGGAGGTATACATCCTTCGAAATATGGTAGAGGGCTGTATAGGCCTCCAAGTCAGACTGCATTACAGTGGAGGTGAACCAATCCTGCTCGTATGGCGATCGGGCCTCAGAAATCGATTCTGGACTGGGACCAATTCTAAGCTCGTTTCTGCATTGCCTCCCTCAATAACAGCCTCGGGTGTGGACTTAGAGCTGGAAACAGAAGCCATTTCTGTCCAGAAAAACAAAGGGTAAAGGTCAGAGGCTGTTCAGGGATCATTAACAACCCTAAGAAGTCTTTCCTACAAATTTCTTACAACTATCGAGGCTACTAAGGTCTCTCATTTACAATCGAGACAATTATGAGGTCTTGGTCTCTTACGAGTGACGGTAATATTGTTCGAGTACATATGTAAATCTCTTCTAATATACATTCTATTCTATCATGTTACTATTATACTTGAGCATACACTTTCACATCTATTTAACAATTTTACAGAAAGTAATGAATAGGTGTGTGTAAATAACTTACCAAAGTCGAAGTGCAGAATATATCCGGAGAATGAGTTAAGTGCTTGAGACCGAAAGCTTTCAGGAACAGTCAAGAAAATTATGGATGTGCTCGAGCGAACGTTTTTTTGTAGATGATAGCGAAGAGAATAAGAAAAAGAAATTCCAAGACGAGAAGGGGGTATTTATATACGGATAAGAGAAGATAAAAAGAACCCTAACCGACTTAATCGAACGGACAGGGATTAGCCACGTCACTCGAATCCGAAATGCCAAGGGACACGTCTTTTCAAAATTTGAAATTGGGTGGGGCCTATCAGGTCAGTCAAATCATTACGACCCAAGAATCGTGGCCTTTAAGACTGACATTTCAATGGGATGATGCCACGTGACTGACGGTTACATTCTCGAAAGCAGTTAATTAAAGAAGACTGGAACCAGTATAGTCTGAAATGACAGTCGATCAGAACTACATTAGTTTTTAATTAAAAAACTCTTTTAATTGAAAATTGGGGGGCTTAATATTTGGGTATTTTCACTAAGGCCCAGGCCCATCATACAGGCATGGTCCCCTCTCATAAAATCTCCGAATACGGTACCGTATCAAGACCTCCCCTTGCATCACTCGCAACAGTATTGTGGTCTCGGGTAACCCATCCGAGGCCAACGGACAGAGAATCCTCCTCAAGTATCCCCCGTAAGAAACAGTCAATCAATATCCGTATCGGGGATTCGGATTCGGGGATTCGGATGATTCCATCTCGGGGAACCTATGATCGGGGTCTCGGGGTACATGTGGTAGGGAGCAGTACCACAATGTTCGTATCGGGGAACCTATGATCGGGGTCTCGAGATACACGTGGCAGGGAATAATATCACAATGTCCACGTCTATGATTTCTATTACAGGCTTTTAAGGCACGTTAGCTGCGCAACGACATGTGTTCATAGATACGAAAATCCATAGTCCTAATATAACGGAATCCGAGAATTATGGCAGGTACGTTCCTTGACATTTTGCAATATTTTGAACTTTTACAGTAAAGAGAGAAACACCGAACACATAGAAAACACTCTCTGAAATTCTTTTTTGGGTTTCGTCTTGTTTACCTCACCTACTCTCGCAAGTAAAACCCTTACTGACTTAAGCATCGGAGAGTTTTCACCGAAAAACCAACTTTACCTCTTAAATTTTCATAGTCTTGCAGTTACAGCTATCAGAGTTCAGAAGAGAAGACAAGTTGGTGCTTGAGGTTGAAGACGATCGCAACTTCTTGCATCAACACATATAAATATTAACTTTTAATTTAATAAATATTTATTTATTGATAAATAATAAATAAATATATTATTTATATATCGATTAATTAAAAACCTCTCTAAAATAATAATTCTTGCTAATTATAACCATATTATTTTATAAAGATTTTATTGTAATAAATGCATTGTTATATAAATATATATTATATTCCTTAAATAAAATTAATAACATATTTAATCAATAAATATAATAAATGCAATAAATATTTTATTACATAATATTTTATTACATATTAAATATTATATAAAGTTATTTTAAAAGTGACTATATTAGAATATATTTTAACTGAACATCCACTAATTTATTTTAAAAGAAAATTATTTGATAATTCAATTTAGAATGATTTTTTTAAGCAATGCAATTCCAAACATATTTTTATCCAATTTGGCCACCATTTTAATATAGGAGAAAAAAAAAATTAAACTCCAGAAAATTTATATAAAAATTTAAAATAATTTAAAAAAAAAGCAGAAGAAAGATGATATTAGTTGATGTTTGAGAACCAATTTTGAAATTTGTGGACACGGTCTATAGATTCTTCGTTAAGACAGCTTTCCTAAACATTTTTAATGAAATATTTATTTTATTTTTATAAAAAGGGTATACAAAACTAAAATATTTACATTAAAGTAATAAAGAATGTGATTGCTACTAAATCACTGTTTATACCTTTCATAGAATGCTAAGAAAATAAAATAAATAAATAAATAAAACATGGTGTGAAAATGAAATTGTCACGTTCTAGAATTTATGGAATGTGACCAACAGAAAATAAGGTTGATCTCATTTTTCTAAACTTTTGACTAATATGTACTTGACACTCATAACCTATCAGATGCAGGATAAACAAACACATTTGAGACTCAAACCCAAGATAATAGATAATACATCGAGGAAAAATGAACTCAAATCATCAATCATGCTTCCATTCAACCCATCAACAATTACATAATATAACTCAATTTATATCAACATATTTACATAATTGTTGATAATTAAAATACATAATGAGCCATAACACCCAACCATAGCCAAATATGTATTAATGAACCCAACCCTAATGAATATACTTTAATATACTGCTTTATTAACGTGCTTGTAAGGAACCTATCAAGCATACAATACCAAGGAACTTACAAAACTATAAAAGGATAAATTTTAGAAAAGACTTTATGAGCAAATAAAAGAAAAAAATAATATTTATAAAAAAAAACTAAAGCACAAGAATTAGTCTGGTAAAACAAAACTATATCAAATCATCATAAACATTATCATATTTGTATTTATATACAATGCACATCTCATAACTAGAGTTCATGTCTAAGGCTATGCATGTGATAGGATAAAGGGATCATGTGAGCCCCGTGTTTAAATCCCGATGATATATTTATAATTTTTCTTATTTACTATTCATACATTTGCATCTATCACATATATCGATGGCATATCAACATGATTTTGGGATTTTATTTGAGATTTTGTTAGTTACGAAGAGCTTGAGACTGTACATTTAGGGATCCCATTAGTATTTTCAATTTGGAGAGGACTCAAGTGAGAATTATCATTTTTGATAGGTTCGTTCAATCGAATAGCTTGGTTCGTTCGATCGATATTTAAACGACTCCCTAAAAAAAATTTGATATTTTATTCGTTAGAACGAATAGGGGATTCGTTTAACCGAATTGGATTTCGTTCAACCGAAGGAGTTATTCATTCATTCGAAGTATTGGTTCGTTCAAACGAAGGGGATTCGTTCGGCCAACAAATTTGAAGTTCCTTGACTTTTGGGGACATCGAAGGACTCATTCGAACAAACCCTAGTTCATCCGATCAAAGTGGTTAATTCGTTCAATTGAATCAATGAGAAATAATGATTTTGCCCTCTTTTAGAAGCTTCTCCTTAAGAAAATTTAAGCCATTTTACCCTCAAATTTATAAAAAGGAGGGCTGAACCTCCCCCCCAATGTTTCCCTCTCTTTTTCCTCCTCTCCCTCTCACATTCACGTTCTCTCCCCCTCTCTCTCTAAGTTCATCACATTTTGCCCAAATTTTGAATTTTTTTTTGCTTACTGATCACATTCCTTTGCTTCTAACTACCCGAGAGTGCCAATTTGGTGATAGAAGTATGGAGAACGAAAAGTGCATCTAGCGTTTCCTTCACAAAATTTAGGGGTTTTGAACTTCTAAGTGAAACCGAGGAAAATCAACGATATCACGAGGTTCGTAGCATTATTTCTAATCTATCTGCTATTTTATTTCATATTTTATTAATTTTCGTTCATATAGATTTTACTGTTCATTCGAGGGGGCTTCGACTAGATTTATCGCGTACATTTAAGTTTTATGCGTTAATTAGATAGTAGTTAAGTTGAATAACTCGCTAGAAAGTTAAAAATATAATTTTGGAGATTTTGGTTTGATGTAAACAATAATCGAGTTATTGCTCTGATGAATGTGTGGGGTCCACCTATTAGAATCACGAAACTGAGTTGTAATGTGTTAATTTAGTTATAATATGGGTTCTTAGCATTGATATTTAGGCGATTATACTATTAACGAGGAATTTGGCCAACTTCGCGTATTAACCAATTTTAGAAAATCCAGACTTTCATGCATATCACGCATTCGAGTCGTATTTCCATTTTAGAAATGTGTATTGATATGATTTTGATACATGTGTTTAGGAGGTAGTGCGCAAGCGAGGAATCCGCGTACCGAGTCGAGGAACGAGGAAAACTAGAAAGTTTATACCCTCCCTAAGCAGTGAGTGAACCCTTTTGATTTTAAATGTTTCAAAAATAATTTTAATACTTTTATGTATACATTTTTCTTTTATATATATTGCTTTTATTTTCCGCATACTTGTTTGTATATATGGATATTCACGGATGTTTGATGAATATCCTTATATTTTGATGGCTGGAGGCCAAGATGATTTATACTTTGAGGGATATGATAATAAACATATTTATGATTTCTTGAGAACTTGTTGAATATATATATATGACATATGAACTTTGATATATATTTTAGTGATACAGTCATAGGGGCCGGGGTTGTTACTGTAACTATAGAGGAGGTAGCCTAGGGTCGACCTAATAGAGAGGTCGTCTAAATGAGTGGAGACTTCATAGGTGGGAGTGGTGTATGGTTGTTTTATTATGATGATGTGATGGGATTTGACCACCTGTGAGTCTTGTCGGGTTAGTTACGGATGTCACCCAGTAGCTAATCCGAGGCAAACGTCAGTGACAGGATCATTTTTATCGAATCAAACCGTGGATCATTTATTCTCTACATTCAAAAATTTAATTTTATAAATAGCATGATTTTATTGCATATAAAATCCATTGACGATCTCGGGATGCCCAGGGTTAGGGTAATCTCCGAGAAAGGCAGTCAGCCCAATAAATTCTGATATATGATTTGAGGTTTCAAACTAAAAGAATTGATTTTTATTGATTGTATGAAATGTATTTTAAATCATGCTTTTATATTTATGAATTTTGTATTATTTATTTATGTTTATCTTTAGTTCACTTACAGAGTATACCCTTGTATACTCACCCCCCCACCCCCCTCACTCATCAGTTTCAGGTTCGCTTAGTTAGTGGCGAGCGATGGTGGTGATTCTTTTGGGGTAGAGGGTCTCAGGTATACCTCTGAAAATCGACTCACTTAGAGAGTTCTTAGTCCACTGGAGCTGTTCTGTGATTTGAACTTGTATTTTCGTTTATGTAATGGAAACAAATGTATAAATTATTTGGATATTGTTTTTGATTCGCTTAAGATTTGATACTTTTATACTTTGATGATTGGTTTATGGAAAAGGATTGAAATGGTCTCTATAGAAGTGTTTACGATTTTTTGAAATGATTCGAAGTTTGGGTGGTTGGTTGGTTTTGTTTTGGAAGTATTGTGTGAAAAGTTTTGAAACAGGTTTTATATAAGCTTTACAGGCTCTCAGGATATATTCAGGGTGATTAAGTATACCTTGGGAGTCTGTGGTGGTTATCACGTGTAGGATCCACGGGTTGGGATGTGATAATTTTATTGGTATCAGAGCTTTTGGTTTTAAAACGATTTTGGAAATACCCAAACTTGATTTTTAAACTACATTTTGAAACCTTTTCTATAACTTTATGGTTTTTGAAAGTTTTCCAGTAGATGAAGTAAGTCGAGTCACAGAAAGCATCACCACCATGTTAAATGCGTGCAATTGAATTTCGTGCTCTTTTGGTAGTGAAATGTCTTCAAGACCTAAGCAAGGTCGTGGTAGACCACGAAGAGAGTTAGTGCTTAATTAAGAAGAGGTTACGTCGTATATGCCTCAATTAGAACCCAAGGAACGGTATGAACCTCCTCCTCCTCAATACCAACAACCGAAAATAGAATGCCTCCGAATATGACTCCTGAGGCATGGACTGCCTTTATGTCATACTGGAATGCTCAAGCTGATGAGACATATGATCGGCTCCAAAGCTATCCAAATTGATTAAAGAGATTCGATAATTAGGAAGTATACCTTTTGGAGGTACTACAGATGCGACAGAAGCCAATCGATGATTTAGAAAGATGGAAAGTGATCTGAACGATATAGAGCTAGAAGACAGGTACAAGTTAAAAGTGGTTATCCAATTGTTAAAAGGTAGTGCAGCGACTTGGTGGGCAAATTTACAAGCGAGGGCCTCAACATAACTAACCTGGGATAACTTTGTGCAAGAGTTTCGGGATCAGTATTTCAACCCCTTCCACTGTAACCAGGAGAAATAGGAATTCCTCTAACTGAAGCAGATGTGTAAGACAATGACAGAATATGAGACTCAGTTAGGAGTTGGTAGAATTTATGCCAGAATTTGTTAATGAAAAGAGCCTATGTGCCAAGTTTGAAGAGGGACTGAATTTTGAGATCCGTAAAAGAATATCACTATCAGGAAATCAAGGGTATAAAGAGATGATTCAGATGGCCGTTCGAACTAAGAATTTGGCAGGGGAAAGAAGATCGAGAAATCAATTTCAGTAGATAAGAGATTTGAGTATACAGGTTAGCTTTCCATTGAAGAAGAGTTGTAGCAATAGTTCATCTAATGGTGCCTCTGCTACTAGTCTTGCAAACAAGGTTATCAAAATTTCAATTTTATTTAAAATCATTTTCTATTTGAAAAAACGGAACATAAAAACGAAGTTTTTAACAATATATAAATAATAAAAAATTTAAAATATTTTTATAAATTAATAAAATTAAAATATTAAAATATAAATTTTGCTAACATGTAAAAATCATAATGAAATTAATTTTTTTAATTTAATTTCATACTAAATTTTCATTTAAGTTTAAGTTTAAATGATATTATGTTGTATCATGCTTTGATAAGAGGAATAATACTACCTTCTTGTGAAAGCCAACCATTGGACAAAATGAAGAGGAGAAAACATGAAAAAAAAACGTTAGACCAGGAACTAAATCTGAAATGTATTCATTTTGCACCTCCAAATCTGAAAATGTCCAACAAGAACAACTGTTTTTACAAAATTAAAGAAATAATTAAAATTCATCACTGATCACTTGTATGTTCACTCTCAATATCTCTCACTAGATGAAGATATTGTAATATTTGCGGTGTCTACTTTTCATTGATCTAAATTTTGAATCAAGTTCATTCCTAGTAACTGCGATCCTAGTCAAATATCTTAATCATAATTATAATAATATGTCTCATGAACTCACTATTTTTTGTATAAGAAACTTCTATTTTAAGCTTAATTTTGCTAGAATTGTTCCTTTGCTGCTGTTCCTTGTTTTAATCCTTGCAAAAAAGAAAAGAATTAACTTGGAAGAATGTCTGCTTAGATATGTTGTATAGCCAAGATATTGTGAAGCAATCTGGGTAAATAAGAAAATTTACGTTCTAACTAAAAATTTCATTGAAAGAAACCTAACAAAAGGTGGAAGCAACAAACCCAGGACATACTATTTTACCTAAAGAAATTAACCAGATATATTGTATGCAATTATTATGTAAAGCAGATACAATAAGGACAGCATTGAAGTAGTCTATGAACCTTTGTTTTTCAAAACCACTATATTCTTACATACATATACTCAATTACAACAAAAAATTAAAAAAAAAAAAGAAAGAAAACCTAGTGTCGTTATATCCAACATTTCCATATGCCACCATTCAATTATTCATCAGTATTACAGCCAAATCAGTCCGCGAATTAAATGAGCTAATTTTTTTGTCCTAACCCACCTAAATGATAGGTTAAATAGGCCGATGATCTTTTGATAGCTCTAGGTACCCTACTATAATGTTCCAAGGAGTGTACTGATATAGGGCACATAACAGTATTTTCTAGACACTTTATACCGTTTTAGTTGATGGCTTGACGCTGAATAAATTCTTCTTATAAGTCAGAAAGAAGTATTTTGGAGTTGGTTTGCATTTGTAAGAAGCCAAAGGAATTCAAAGTTATTCACTCTCAATATATAGATTATTTGCCAATTAATAAAGCACTCTCGTTATCATTGATCACTTTTGGTAGCTTTGAAAAAGAATAATCTACGAAATTTTTAATCTAAAGTACAAAACAAATATCATAGATTAACATACCTGTAAAACTAGCTCACGAACAAATTAGGGATTGAAGCAAAGAGAAGAGATTTCTGGGTGTGGTTTCGAGCAGAGAGCAGAGACAAACTAGCTCACGAACGATTGGAGTCACGAGACCGAATCTGGGTGTGGTTTCAATTTGGAGAAGTTAAGGATTTCTGAATAAATTAAGGATTGAAGCAGAGAGAAGAGAACTTAGGGAGAACTGGAGAAGCGTTCTGCCTTCGTGCTCGTGGATGATTTGAGGGATTGAAGCTGAGGATGACGACGTTTTCAAATTTTTAATTTTTATAATATAAAAACGTTAAAACGTGTTTTTTATGATTTTAACGTTAAAAGCGGCATTTTTAACGTTTTTATACTAATTCTATTTTTAATAAAATAAAAAACATTTCTTTAGTTAAAATTGCGATTTTAACTGATTTTGTGAGTCAAAATCATGATTTTAACAACACTATTTATAAGCATCTCTTCGCATTCTCCTCAAGGTCAAGGACCCTCAAAATTTAGATCATCAGCTCAAGAATATACTCAAGAATCAAGACAGAGTTAAAGTATAGACAGGTGTATTAATTGTAGACGACATCACATAGGCCCGTGTCACCAATCACCAGTATGCTACAATTGTGGAGAAACAGGGCACATCAGGATGTACTGTCTTAAGTTAGGTAGAGCGAAATGGGGAGGTTAGACAGGTCAGTATCCTGCACCTCAACAACAACCATTAGTTGAACTGCCTGTAATTTCTACAGGTAGAAGATCAGGTGTGGGCAGTTTCTCAACAGCATCCCGTGGTGTTCAGAGAACTCGAGATAGAGTTCAGACCAGGGTATTTGCTTTGAATCAGGAGTAGGAGTAGACTAACCTAGATTTGGTAACTAGTATGATTATAACTTTTAACCTTACTTATTGATAGATCTGGGTTCTAATAGATCTTTTGTCAATACCGCTTTAACGCCTTATGTTAGTATCCCATTGTCATTTCTAGATCAAGAGATAATAGTTCATACCCCTTTAGAATAGAAGTTATTGAGAAAGACCGTGTTTAAAGATTGTGTTGTGGTTGTGATCGAAGTTGAGCTGATAGTAAACTTGATTTCTTTGAGGATGGAGGATATCGATGCTATACTAGGGATGGATTGGTTGTCCAGACATCGAGCAATCGTAGATTGCTTTGCTAATTAAGTTGTATTCAGAGGACCTGGGGATCAGAGATAATATTCACAGGTGAGCAAAATATTTTGTCTCGTAGCTTGATTTGTGCTATGGAAGCTCAAAAATTAGTAAGAAAAGGGTGCTAAGGATATTTGGCACATGTTATAGATACGCTTGACTCTGAGTACTCAATTGATCAAGTTCCGATAGTAAGAGAATTCTCAGATGTATTTTCAGACGAGTTACCAAGAATGCCATCAGAACGAGAATTCGACTTCAGCATTGATTTAGCTCCGGGTACTACATTAATTTCAATACTACCTTACCGTATGGCACCAATTAAACTCAAAGAATTGAAAGTGCAACTTCAAGAGCTGGTTGATAAGGGTTTTGTCAAATCGAGCATGTCACCTTGGGGTTCGTCGATGTTGTTTATTAAGAAGAAAGATGGGACCTTGTAATTATGTATAGACTACCAACAGTTAAATCGGGTCACTATCTAGAATAAGTACCCACTGTCCAGGATCGATAACTTGTTTGATCAGTTGTAGGGAGCAAGTGTGTTCTCGAAGATTGATTTGAGATTAGGGTATTATCAGTTGCAGACTAAGGATAATGATGTAGCCAAGACAGCCTTTCAGACACACTATGATCATTATGAGTTCCTTGTAATACCATTTGGGTTAACTAATGCCCCAACTGCATTCATGGATCTCATGAATCAGGTATTCCATCCTTATCTCGATAAATTTTTGATTGTCTTTATCGATGATATCCTAGTTTACTCGAGCACCAAGAAAGAGCATGCTCAGTATCTGCAGATTGTACTATAGACACTGAGAGAAAGAAGGTTGTACGTCAAGTTTTTAAAATATGAGTTTTGGCTTCGAGAATTGATATTTTTGGGACATGTAGTCTCAAGAGAAAGAATTTTTATTGATCTTCGTAAGGTTGAAGCTATTTTCCAGTGGAAGAGATCGAAAACTGTTATTGAGATTAGAAGTTTCCTGGGATTCGCAAGTTACTACAAAAAGTTTGTTAAAGGTTTTTCTCTGATAACTGTCCTATTGACACGTCTAACAAGAAAGGATGTTAAGTTTGAATGGGATGAGAAATATGAGCAGAGTTTTCAGGAATTAAAGAATCGTCTCACCTCAGCTTTGGTGTTAACATTACCTATTTTTGGAGAGGGATATGTACTATTTAGTGATACCTCCAAGTAAAAGCTGGGTTGTGTTTTGATCAGAATAGGAAGGTAGTCGCCTATACTTCCAAACAGCTCAAGAGGCATGAGGAGAATTACTCGATCCATGATTTAGAGTTGACTGTAGTAATCTTTGCCTTGAAGATTTAAAGAAATTACTTGTATAGAGAGAGATGTCAGATTTTTATCGATCACCAGAGTTTGAAGTATTTGTTCACTTAGAAGGAACTGAACTTAAGGCAGAGAAGATAGCTTGAACTGATCAAGGATTATGATTTGGTAATCGACTATCATCTAGGGAAAACCAATGTGATGACAAATACCTTAAGCAAAAAATCTTTGGTGATAATGACATATGTTCAGTCAGTATATGTCCTATTATTACTGAAATTGAAGAGTCTGTGAGTGACATTAGAGTGCGATCAAAATGGTTTGATGTTGGCTAAGTTCACTGTGAGACTGACTCTACAGGAATAGATAAAAGAAAGACAGATGCAGGATCTAGAGTTAATGAAAGCTTGCCAGAGAATTATGAATGGTAATACTAGAGATTTTTACATTCTTAGGATGGGGTCTTAACATTGAGAGGTAGGGTATGTGTACCCTTCAATGATGAATTAAGAAAGGTCATCCTGAAAGAAGCCCATTATTTAGCTTTTGCAATGCATCCTGGTAGCATGAAAATATACAGAACCATTACAGAGAGCTATTGATGGTCTGGAATGAAGAGAGATATAATAGAATTTGTTACCAGATGTATGATATATCAGCAAGTTAAAACTAAACATCAAAAGCCAGTAAGAACACTCCAGCCATTACCTATACCAGAACGGAAATGGGAACATATCATCATAGACTTTATGGTAGGATTATCACGTACTCAAGCTAGACATGATACAATATGGGTGGTTATGGATCGATTGACAAAGTCTGTAAACTTTTTACCCATTAGAACTAAGTATCCAGTTGAGAATCTAGCAAGACTGTATGTGACAAAGATTGTAAGATTGCATGGTGTACCTGTGATAATTATGTCATATCGAGATCTCTATTTTAAATCTCGATTCTAGCCTAGTCTCTAGAAGCTATGGTTACAAAATTGAACTTTAGTTCTACAGTCCACCCTCAGACAGATGGACAGTCAGAGAGAACTATCTAGATACTAGAAGATATATTAAGAGGGTGTCTACTAGAGTTTCAAGAAAGTTGAGATCAGTATTTACCATTGGTTGAGTTTTCCTACAACAACAACTATCAATCCAGCATAGGAATGGTACCATACGATGCTTTATATAGAAGAAAGTGTAGAACTCCTTTATGTTAGGATAAAGTAGATGAAAGAAAGCTAAACAACGTTAAGTCAATTGAAGCCACCATAGAGAAAGTGAAGATTATCCGAGATAGGTTGAAGATAGCATAGGATAGATAAAAATCATACTCGGATAATAGAAGAAGGGATTTAGAGTTTTATGTGGATAAGCATGTGTTTTTGAAGGTATCACTCTGGAAAGAAGTGATTCAAT
>JAVXUL010167533.1:0-12999 GCA_035590515.1 Trichilia minutiflora
ATATTGATATCATTTAGTAAGATAATTATACTCAAGATATCAAAGAAACAAAGAATTGAACATTACGGGGATGACACATTCCATGCATCATGTTCAATTAAGATACCTAGGATAAAGTGATTACAATATATGGTTACATTGATCACGAATATAAGTGATGTTGAGCCACTTACATTCTCGTGATTTGGGTAGTCATGATGTATTGCTAGACAGCACTTATGACTTATATTACTAAAATTAAAATTTTAGTATTACTGCCAACGTTACAGAAACCTAATAGGTTGCACAATATATAGGCAAATTGAAAATATAGATTTATGAGATGAATTTATCTTAAATTGTAAAACTTTATGTTGAATAGTGTTTTTTTCTAGATTTATTTAATAAAGTTAGGCTAAGGATGTTGGTTTAAACTTTATTAAATGGATTGGGTCTTAATAGTAAATATTGGGCTTATTATGTCATTAAACCTTAACCCTAAAACGCAATATAAAAAGAGTTTTTATTTTCATTGTAGGGTGTGTCATTGCCTAAGTTTTTCATTCTTCTCGTTTTGCAAGAGGAAGAAAATTGTAATAGGAACAAAAACACAGAGTTACACGAACAAGAGCTAGCACTTATTTTTAATCTTTTCGGTTGTGTAGATACCGTAGAGACGCAGAGTTCGTTTGCGTTCTGTGGCTTTTCATCATCAAATCGCTCAAAGGTATGAATATTTAGATTCATAACTTTAAAACAATAGGTTTATCGCATGGATGCTGTGAGAAAATCGAAAAAATTTTATTTTTTCGCTGTATACATGGTTCCGATTTCCTAACATTACTTGCAATTCTTTTCTCTTAATTTCTCATAAATCATCGAATAAAACTTTGATCAAACAGTGCTCTTGAGCTCTTATGTTGATTCTTAAGGCAATTTTAAAAAGAATGAGGGAGTTTAGTGCAGATTTGGGTGAGAACTAGTTTGGATCAGAAAGTGGAGAGAAAACTGAGAGAGACGGGAAGAGAGGAGAAGTAGGGAAGAAGAAGCCCCTGTGTCCATATATAGGAGGCTTTGAAAAGACTAAAATATTCCTTAAAACCATACTTTAAAGTTCGCTACATCTCTAAATATCAATACTTCCTCCAAGTATCGATACTTTAGCTCAAAAAAAGGGTCATTTAAGTTCGTCACATTTAAAGTATCGATACTTCTACCCCCAGTATCAATGTTTTTGCTCAAAATATGGGTTACACAGTATCGTTACGTTTAAAATATCAATATTTTCTAAAAAAAATCGATACTTTCTTTCAAGAACTGGGTTACAAGTTTGTGTTGCATCCTAAAGTATCGATACTTCACTTTAATATCTATAATGACCTCCAAAGTATCGATATCTTCCTTAACAGTGTATCAATACTTTATCCTCCACTATATACTGCAGTTCTAAGTATCGATATTCTCTTTTTAATATATCGATACTTAGGTTTTACTGTTTATAATAGTTCACAGAGTATTGATACTTTCCTTGAAGCGTATCGATATTTTTTCTACTGATGCAATGCAGTAATACTTGCGTGTTTAAGTATCAATACTTTTTTTTTGCTAAATAGCGCATTACATTCAAAGTATCGATATTTTCTGTAAAAGTATTGATACTCATAACTTCTCAACACCAAGTATCGATATTTTTTACTATACACACATCACTATTTCTTCACTTTCATCAAATGAGGATTGCTACTTCTAATACTCATAACTTTTGATCCAGCTATCATCACGAAATCCGTAATATATCAACAAAAAACTCTCTTCGAGCTCTACAAAAATAATTAAAAATTTTTCTCAATTAAAGATGCTTTTGAGATCAAAAATTTAATTCTTTCTCATTGCTGAATTATTCAATATTACTCAATTCTTTAACAAGAAATTTTTAAACCAATAAACTCTTGTATGTAAGAACTATATGAAATCACTTGTATAAAGATAAATAAAAGGAATTGCCCTAATATACACATAATTAAAGAGAAGAATTCACAAAGACATTTATATGTCACAACTAGAGAGTTTTCTGGTTAAAGGACATAAAAAAAATATAAATTAAAGAAATCTTTGTATAGACTTAAACAATTGTCTAAATAATGTTATTTAAAATTCCAACGAGCAACTTAGATTTAAGTTACAAAATGAATCCATTATATCATTGTGTTTATAGTTGATAATGCCAAGACAAAATACCTATACTCTTGTTATATGTAGATGATATTTTATTGACTAGTAATTGTATAGATATAAATAATGAAACAAAGTCATTCTTAATATAAAGTTTCCTATAAAAGACATAGGTGAGCATCTTATATTATGGGAATTAAATTATCAGAGATAGAAAATAAAAAAATGTTATATCTGGATTAAAAGAATTATCTAAAAAAAATATTTAAATAATTTAACACGAAAAATTATAAACTAGTTAGTACACCCATATGTAAGTAAACTATTTTGAATAAAGATTTATGTCTTCAAAATAAAATCGAACCAGAAGAAATGCAAAAAATACCTTATGCATAGGTTATTAGAAGTCTGATGTATGTAATGCCTAGTAGAAAATCAGACATATTAAATACAGTAAGAGTGATAAGTTGAAATCAATCAAATCTAGGAAGAGAACATTGGTAAGCAATTAAGAAGATAATGAAGTATCTTAAAGGAATTAAAGGTAAGAAATTCTGCTTTCATTTACATGATTTAAAACTTATTAGGTATTGTGATACAAATTTTATAGATGATTTGGATGATAAAAAATTAACAAGTAGCAATGTGTTTTTATATAGTGGAATAACAGTTTCTTAGTTAAGTAAGAAATAATGTTATGTTGCAAAGTTCACTATAGAGGCGGAATATATATCATGCAATACTGCAGTTAGCATTGCTGTATAGACTAAGAAGTTTATTGATAATCAACAATTAGATTTATCTAAAAAGTCCGTAGATATATTGTCACGCCCCAACCCTTGGGTCTCACACGTGACAACCGACATAGACTTTCAGGATGAACTCAATCACACAGAATACCCCCTGTAAGCCTGTACGACATTTATCAAAACCTGTGCCAAATATTTTTCACAAAGCACTTCTAATATATATATTCACAACCAAACACCCAAACTTCGAATCAGTTTTTCAAAACAATCTCAAACACTTCAAATATAAATAAAGTATCGATCCAACAATATTCAATCAAATAAAAATCTATGGGAATTAATCCATCTTAAAAATATAAATCTAATATTTATTACAAATCTGTTGCCATTCAAAAAAGTTTATAATAAATGAAAACACAAATGTAGACACTGGTGGACTAAGAATAGTACAGAGTGAGTCGACATAGCTTATACCTGAAGCTCTTAACTGAAGAAGCGATTATCACCACCAATCCGCTATTTACACGCACTTGAAACTGACGGGTGAAGGGGGTGAGTATAAGAAAGTATACTCCGTGAGTGAATAATAAAACAAATATAGTAATCCAAATCTAATTTATTAATTAATTTAGTAAAAGAATAAGCAACTCATTTTAGTTTAAACCCTATAATCAGTATTGAAATTCATTGGACTAGCTATATTCCCAGAGATCTCCCTAGCCAAGGGAATCCCGATATCGTCAGTAGATTTTATATGCAAATAAAAGATAGTATTTTGTAAAAGATAGATTCTTTTATGCAAATAAAAAAATATGTAGGGTTTTTAGAAAAAAAACATACCCACCACTGACATTGGCGTTGAGTAGTCATGAGGTGACGTTCGTAACTATCCTCGATGAGACTCACAGGTGATCAAGTCCATCTCCAAAACAATCACATAATTTCTTATAACAACCTCCACCTGTGAAATCTCCTGCACTCACCTAGGCGACCTCTGGAACAGACCGTTCTTAGGCTACCATAAACCACACTCACCTAGGAGTGCACATCCCAGTGAACTTTTCTCCAGGCTACCATAATCTGTACTCACCTAGGGATCTACCCCAGGCTACCAATCTATAGCTACAGTACATAATTCGACTCTCACAATCGATATCACCAATATACATATCATAATCCGCAATCCATATCATAAATCACAAAAATATGGCCCATTGGCGTATCATGGCAAAACAAATATCAAAACTGGCCCTCTGGCCATATCATCATATCAAGCATAAATCAAAATACCAAACCATATTGATTTTATTATCAAAACCTCATATTGGAGAAAAATAAACAAAAGTCATTCATAAATATTTTCATATCATCAAATTTACATAAAATCGTATTCAAAGTAAAATAACAAAACAGAAGAAGTCCACTCACAGTGTAGGGAGGGTCTACACTCCCTAGTTCCCCTTGTTGCTCATCGTGTCACGCGGATACCTTACTCGCGTATCATCACCTAAACACAAATATTCAAATATTTATATCAATATACATTTCCAAGATGCTTATACAACTTTCATGCATGCGCGTGCAATGCAAACTAACCCTATGTTTTCTAAAATCAGATAATTATTCGAAATCGACTAAAATTCCCGTTATTCGTCTAATTACCCATACGTTTTCATCACGAACCTACATTACGATTGAACAAGCATAATTTTAATGAGATTTTATGATTTAGACCTGCGGTCCCCATATGTCTGTGAAATAGTAACTCTAGTTACTGTTTACATTCAATCATTTTCTCCGAATTTGCATATTTAACTTCCTACGACCTGCTTAACTCTATTACAACTTAAATATTACTTAAAAACTATAATAAATATGATAAATCTATGAAAATATCTAAGAAAACTCATACGAATCAAAGTTATTAAAATGAAAACATAAATAAAATAGACGAGTTAGAAACGAAGTTACGAACCTCGTGGTGTTGTCGATTTTCTTAGATTTTGCTCAGAAACCAAAAAGCCCCAATTTCTAAAGTCGAAACCCTAAGTGCTTCTTCGTGAATCCGCACTTCTATCATCAAATTAACACTCTAAAAGTGTTAGACATAAGGAATTTGACTTGCAGATGAAGAGAAATCAAAATTCGGGTAAAAATCAGGTTGAGGGTTAAGAGAACAGAGGAGAGAACGTACATGAGGGAGAACAAGAGAGGGAAAAGAAGAAAAGAAGAAGAAAATGTGAAAAAGTTGACCTCTTGGCCCCTATTTATAGAAAAAGGCAAAATTATCATTTTACCCTTAAGTTTTCTTAAGAAGAAGGTTCTAGAACAAGGGAAAAGTTGTCTTTTCATGTTGATTTGGTCGAATAAATTAGAGTTTGTTTAAACGAATCACCCCCTTCAGTCAAACGAATCAAGGTTTGTTCGAACGAATTCTTCGATGTCTACAGAAGTTAGAGAGCTTCTAAATTATCGAGCGAGTGAATCCATGCTCGATTGAATGAATCAACACTTAGACTGAATGAATTTCCAGTTCGATCGAACGAAGCCTCATTCAATCGAATGAATTCTTCTATTCGTTCAAACGAATCTACCAAAATGGCAATTCTCACTTAAACCCTTTTGCAATTGAAAATAACTAATGAGGTCCCAACATGTACACTTTCAAACTCTTTCTAATCAATATAAATCTCATTATGACCCCAAAATCATGTTGATATACTATTAATATGCATGATGGATGAATATATATAAACAGTAAATGTGAAAAATTATAAATATACCCTCGGGATACAAACACGGGTATAACAGATCTATCCCCCTTAAAAGAATTTTATCCGTAAAATTCAACGTACCTTAGTACTGTAAGAGATGGGGGTATTGACGTTGCATCTGAAGCTCAAGTTCTCAAGTCATTTTCTCCATTGTATCACTCCTCCATAAAACTTTCACTATAGGGATGATTTTACTTTTTAACTTTTGTTCCTGTCGATCAAGTATGGCTACTGGCTGAACTTCATACTAAAGATTCTCTCTCAAGTTGATAAGAGGCAATCCAATGACATGAGAGGGATCGGATACATATTTTTTCAATATGGATACATGAAAGACATTATGTATCCTCTACATTTTTGACGGTAGCTCCAACCTGTATGTTACTGGACCAATCCGCTCAATAACTCTGAAGGGCCCAATATACCTAGGGTGAAGCTTTCTTCGATTTTGAAATTGTATCACTCCTTTTCAGGGTGACACCTTCAAAAATACTTGTTCTCCCACATCAAACTCTAAATCCCTTCTTCTATTATCCCAGTATGACTTTTGCTTGTCCTGTGCTGTCTTCAACCTGTCTCGGATAATCTTCACTTTCGTTGTGGTGGCTAACTTTCTTTCACCTACCTCATCCCAATATAAAGGAGTTATACACCTTCTGTCATACAGTGCTTCGTACGACGACATACCTATGCTGGACTGATAACTATTATTATAAGAGAACTTAGCTAAAGGCAGATATCGATTCCAACTCCCTTGAAACTCCAATACACACCCTCTCAATATATCTTCTAATGTTTGGATAGTCCTCTCTGACTGTCCATCTGTCTAAGGGTGAAAAGCTAAACTAAAATTCAACCTCGTATCCATAGCTTTTTAGATACTAGACCAGAATCGAGATTTGAAACGGGGATCTCAATCTGACACGATTGTCACAGGTATACCATGCAACCTTACAATCTCTGTCACATACAGTCTTGCTAACTTATCAACTGGATACTTGGTTCTGATGGGCAGAAAGTGGGCAGACTTGGTTAATCTGTCCACAATCACCCATATTGCATTATATCCAACTTGAGTACGTGGCAATCCTACCACGAAGTCCATGGTGATATGTTCCTACTTTCATTCAGGTATGGGTAGTGGCTGAAGTATTTCTGCTGGCTTTTGGTGTTCGGTTTTAACTTGCTGACATGTCATACACCTGACAATAAATTCTGCAATATCTCTCTTCATTCCAGACCACCAATAATTGTCCTTGATGGTTCTGTACATCTTCAAGCTACCAGGATGCATTACAAAAGCTGAACAGTAAGCTTCTTCCAGGATGGCTTTTCTCAGTTCATCATCTGAGGGTACGCATACCCTACCTTTCAATACCAAGACCCTATCTTGAGAAATGTAGAAGTCTCTAGCATTATCATCCATAATTCTTTGACAAACTTTCACTAATTCTGGATCTTGCATTTGCTTTTCTTTTAACTGATCCCATAGAATCAGTCTCACTATAAAACTGGCTAATATCAAGCCATCTTGACCGTACTCTAATATCCTCCACAGATTTTCAATTCTAGTAATAATGGAAGGTATGCTGACTGAACATACGCCACTGTTACTAAAGACTTTCTACTTAAGGCATCTGCCACCATATTAGCTTTTTTTGGGTGATAATCTATCACTAGATCATAATCTTTGATCAATTCAAGCCACCTTCTCTGTCTTAAGTTTAATTCCTTCTGAGTGAGCAAATACTTCAAACATTGATGATCAGTAAAGATTTGACAACTCTCTCTATACAAGTAGTGTCTCCAAATTTTTAGGGTAAACACTACTACAACTAGCTCCAAATCATGGGTCGAATAGTTCTCCTCATGTTTCTTATACTGTTTAGAAGCATAGGTAACTACCTTCCCATTTTGTATCAACATATAACCTAGCCCTTGTCTTGAAGCATCACTGAATACTACATATCACTCTCCAAGAATAGCTAGTGTTAACACTGGAGCTGAGGTGAGCAACTCTTCAACTCTTAAAAATTTTGCTCGCATTTCTCATCCCATTCAAACTTCGCATCCTTTCTCGTTAAGTATTCCAGCAGGACAGTTATCAATGAAAAGCTTTCAACAAACTTTCTGTAATAACCTGCTAAACCCAGGAAGCTTTTAATTTCAGTCACAATCTTCGGCCTCTTCCATTTCATGATGGCTTCAACTTTTTGAGGATCTACAAAGATTCCTTCCTTTGAGACCACATGTCTCAAGAATATCACTTTTTGAAGCAAAAACTCAGATTTCGAGAATTTAACATACAACCTTCTCTCTCTCAGTGTCTGTAGCACAATTCGTAGATGTTGAGCATGCTCCTTCTTGGTCCTCGAGTAAACCAAAATATCATCAATGAAGGCAATTAAAAACTTGTCAAGGTAAGGATGGAATACTCGATTCATGAGATCCATGAATGCAGCTGGGATATTAGTTAACCCAAACGGTATTACAAGGAACTCATAATGACCATAGCATATTTAGAAGGCTGTCTTGGCTATATCATCTTCTTTGATCCTCAACTGATAGTGCCCTAATCACAAATCAATTCTTGAAAACATGCTTGTCCCTTGTAACTGATCAAACAGATCATCAATCCTGGGCAGTGGGTGCTTGTTCTTGATGGTAACTCGATTCAACTATCGATAGTCAATACATAATCACAGAGTCCCATCCTTCTTCTTTACAAACAATACCGACAAACCCCACAGTGACATGCTCGATCTAACAAAACCCTTATCGACCAGCTCTTGAAGTTGCACCTTCAATTTCTTAAGCTCAGTTGGTGCCATACGGTAAGGTGGCATCGATATCGATGTAGTACCAAAAATCAAGTCAATACTGAATTAAATTCTCGTTCTGGTGGCATTTCTGGTAACTCATCTGGAAACACATCCAAAAACTCTCTTACCACAAGAACTTGATCAATAGAATGTCCGAAGGCAGTACTAACAACAACATGTGCCAAATACCCTTGGCACTCTTTCTGTATTATCTTTGTGCTTCCATCGCACATATAAAACTACCAGATAAAATATTTTTCTCGCCTGTAAAAACTATCTCTGATCTTTCAGGATCTCTGAATATAACTTACTTAGAGAAGCAATCCACCGTTGCTTGGTGTCTGGTTAACCAATCCATCCCCAGTATGGCATCAATATCTTTCATCCTTAAAGGAATCAAGTCTACTACCAGCTCAACTCCATTCACTATTATCGCACAATCTCTTAACACTACCTTTCTCAATAATTTCTGACCTAATAGAGTATGAACTGTTATTTCTTGGTCTAAGGGTGACAATCAGACATTAGCTTGAGAAGTTAAGGTAGTGTTAATAATGACTTACTAGAGCCTGGATCTATAAATACTCTAGTTTGTACATTCGCCCATCACGTAGCTGCATTGCCCTCTAATAATTTGACAGCTACCTTTAACATGTATCTATCCTCCAACTCCATGTTATTCAGGTCACCCTCTAGCTTCTTAAACCACCTATTGTCTTCTTTTGCATCGTAGTACCTTCAAAAGGTACACTTCCCAACTGCCGCACTTCTTTAATCAATTTAGACAACTTTGGGGTTGATCTGGATGCTTTTGTGGCCTATGCATTTCAATACGCTATAAAGACAGCCCATTGCTCTAGAGTCATAATTGGAGGCATACCTATGTCTGGCTGTCGATATTGAGAAGGAGAAGGCTCATGCTGCTCCTCGGATTTTAGTTGAGGCATATACGATGTAGCCTCTTTTTCACTAGGTACTACTTCTCTATGTGGTCTACCACGACCTCTTCTAGGTCTCGAAAACATTCTTGCTACAAAAAGAACACAACATTCAATTGTACGCATTTTAAATTGTGGTGATGTTTCTATGATTCGACTCACCTAGTCCACTGGAACATTTTCAAAAATCATAAAATCATAAATAAAACTTCAGTATATAGTATGAAAAACATGTTTGGGTGTTTCCAAAATCATTTAAAAATCAAAAGCTTTGATATCACTAAAGTTGTCATACCCCAATCCGTGGGTCCCACACGTGACAATCACCACAGACTTTCAGGGTGTACTCTCAATCACACAGAATATCCCTTGTAAGCCTGTAAGGCATTTATCAAAACCTGTTTCAAACATTTTTTTACAAAGCACTTCCAATATATATATTCACAACCAAACACCCAAACTTCGAATCAATTTCTCAAAACAATCTCAAACACTTCAAATATAAATAAAATATCGATCTAGTAATATTCAACCAAATAAAAATCTGTGGGAGTCAATCTAACCCAAAAATATAAATCTAATATTTATTATAAATCTGTTGTAACATCCCATGTTTTACCCCGAAGATATATTTGTCATTTTCTACTTCTCCAGTTTATACATCTGCATTCATTTCATGTCTCATGTGCTTGTGGGTGTAATTTAGGATCAAGTGGGGAATATTTAAGTGAGATTTTAAATTTTTGGCAGGTTCAATCGATCGGAATGGTTAGTTCGTTTGACCAAAATATTGAGGACTCTCGAAAAAATTTTGGCTTTAGATTCGTTTGAACGAATAGGGGAATTCGTTCGATCGAAATGCTATTCGTTCGATCGAAGGGGGTGGTTCGATCGAACGAATCATCGACGTAAAATGACAAAATTACCCTCTTCTAAAAGCTTCCTCTTTAAGAAAACTTAAGGACAAAATGGTAATTTCATCCTTTTTCTATAAAAAGGGGTCGGGGGGCTGAATTTTTCATCTTTTCTTCTTCTTTTTCTTCTTGTCTTCCTTTCTCTTCCTCCCTCACGTTCTCTCCTCTGCTTACTCAGCTCTCACCCCGAATTTTTGTTGAAATCTCAATCTCTCTTCGTAGACGAACTATATTCCCCGCGTCTAACTCTTTGGGAGCAACAATTTGACGATTGGAACGCGGATTCACGCAAAAGAAAAACTAGGGTTCTTGGGGGAAATTAGGGCTTTTCTTGTTAAAGATGAAATCGAAGCAAACCGAACATATCACAAGGTTCATAGCTTCGATTCTAACTCATCCATATATTTATTTTATCGTTTTAAGCATTTTTGTTCGTATGGATTTCGTATCGTTTTTCTTAGATTTATCGCTTAATTCTTAGATTTTATACGTAATGTGGGTTGTAGGGAAGTCATAGGAGTCGTAGAAAGTTAGAATTATAATTTCAAAAATTTTGGGTGAATGTGAACAGTAACTCTGATTACTGTTCTGATGGATATATGGGGTCCACTAATCAAAATCGTGTATACTAGTCGTAACGAGTTGGTTTAGCTACGATGTGGGTTCAAGTAGATAATAATTGGATAAGTTGAAGTGTAATGGGGATTTTAGTTAATGTCTCCTAATAGTTCGACGATAAAACTTTGGGGTTTAGCACGCATTTTCATGCATTCGAATTCATGTACATATTGGAACGAGGAATTAATAGTATTGTTATACGTGTGATTAGGCAACGGTTCGAGATCGAGGCATTCGTATGAGTCGCTGAAGAACGAGGAGAACTAGGGAGTGTATATCCTCCCTAAGTAGTGAGTGGATACTCTTTCCTTTTATTTCTTATTTATCAACTTATTTCCTTTATAAATGAAATAATATGCAAATATTTGTAACTATTTTCTCATTACTCTTCAAATATGAAAATGCATATTTCCATGAGTTGTATATGGTTTTGTAACGGATTTGGTATTTGGATATGTGTTTTGATTGATGTTATGGCCAGTGGGCCAACTATGTATTTGTTATGTGATATTTCAGCCAATGGGCCTCATTTCATGTTTATGATGATGATATAGCCTGAGGGTTTATTTTTGTGATTGTGTGCATTGGTGATAACGGCCTTGTGTACCGGTTTACTGTAGCTATAGGGTGGTAGCCTGGGGAGGTGTTAACTGGGATGTAGACCCCCAGGTGAGTGTATAGTGGTAGCCTAGGGTTGGCCTGGGAGAAAGGTCACCTAGGTGAATGGAGGCTGCATAGGTGGACCATTATATGGTTTTTGTGGTATTGTGATGATGTTGGGATTTGTCCACCTATGTGTCTCGTCGAGTTAGTCACGGATGTCACCCCATGACGGCTTGAGGCAAACGTCAGTGTTGGGCACCTTTTTCTGTCAAAAGTGCATATTTTATAACTATTGCATTTTAAATCTGTTTTTTTGAAATAGCATATTTTTCTGCATACAAAACCCACTGACGGTCTCGGAACGCCCACGGTCAGGGTAGTTGCCGGGAAAGGAGCTAGCCAATAATTTTATAATATGGTTTTTGAAAACTTTATTTGATTATATGCATGTATACATTATATAGTTTTTTATTTTATTTTTCCTTGTTCACTCACTGAGTATATTCTCGTATACTCACTCCCTTCACCTCTCAGTTTCAGGGGAAAGCAACAGGATAGGCTCAGGTGGTGGTGATCGCTCCAAAACTGAAGGCTCAGGTATAGCCAGATCGACTCACTTGTAGAATCCTTAGTCCACTGGTAGCCATTGTATTATTCTTTTGTTTATGAGCATTTTATGAATGAAAAGCAGATTTGTAATAAATATTTAAACTTGTTTTGGGGACGGATTGACCCCATAGAATTTATTATGATGAATGTTTTATTTATTTCTGCGCACCGATTTTATTTGAAGTATTTGTGACCTTATTTACATCTATTTGGAATTTGGGTATTAGGTTGGTTTGATATTGGAAGTGTTTCGAAAATAAGTTTTTATAAATGCCTTACAGGCCTACAGGTTGTATTCAATATGATTGAATACACTCTGGAGGTCTGTGACAGTTGTCACAAGTGAAATCCACGGATTAGGGTGTGACATTTGTGATTTAGATTGTCATAGTTTAGTAATATTCAACATTAAATTTGTAAAATTATATATCAATTGTATAAATTATACATTGTCTAAGAAGAGAGAGAGTCCGTAGTTAATTTGATATCTTATCACAAACATAATTTTTACAAAATGTAGAATCACGAATTAAATATAAATAATTGAGTAAATAATAAATATATATCGACCATATTTTTAAAATGATGTAAAATCACAAGTCTAAAATATAGGTATTTCGCATGTAGTTTCCATAACCTAACACACACACACACACATATATATATACACACACACACGAGAAACAATTGTTAGGTCTTCTTAATTTGTTGACAATTAGGGGTGGAGTCAAAAATTTATATTAGAGGGGGTCAAAATTAAAAATAAATATACTGATATAAAGTATAAAAATTAATAAATTATCATAAAAAAATAAAATTAT
>JAVXUL010167554.1:0-12998 GCA_035590515.1 Trichilia minutiflora
AAGAGTGCATTTTGGTTTTTAATAACTTGTTCCATTTCAAAAAAGTTTTCATCCCATAAACTGATTAAACCACCTGACGCCCCAATAGATTCCACCACTTGATACATTGTAAGACGCCTACCCCCCAAATTCCCCAACCTATCATCATTGGCCTTCTCAATTTTTGTTTCCTGAATAAAGCAAACATTACTTTATTCTCAACTATTAAGTTCCTACAACTCCTACCCTTCTCCACTCTGCCCAGCCCTCGAATATTCCAAGAAACAAATAACATTGACATATCCAGCAAACCCCAATTAGACATGACAAAACTCAGGAATGAATTTCCTCATATCTCTCCCAGTCCTTCTGTTCCATATTAATAATCCTCTCCATGATTTGATTTTTATCATTACAAACCAAATTCAATTTGTCTCCCACCTCTAAAACTTTCTCAGCTTCTAATATATATATACGGTTCCTATTCCTTATATCCCCATCAGACACACTATTACATCTATCCCCGTTACCTAAACAATTCAATATTTCCTTCTCCTTTCTTTTCGCATCCTGTTTCATCTTCGTTGTTTTTATTCCTGTCAACCTTCTCCCAAAACTTACACCTTGCACCCTTCCGTACTTCGCTATTGAATTACTCCTACCTTGGCTACCCAATCCACGATAATTCCTTCTCTTCTTATTCTTTCTTGCTTTCCTTATAACACTGCCCTTCAAAACATCCTCTTCTCCAGAAAGCAACACTTTAATCTTCTTCCCACCACTTACAGTTTCATCTAGATTTAAATGATAATCTATACTATTTGCCAGATTCGAAGTCATGAAAATCGAACCCATACCTTCATCTGGATGTCCTTCACCAGCCGCCCCTTCCAGTTCGTCACACCTTTTCTTTGTACCAATATCAGCATATACCATTTCGGGACATTGATCAATGCCATTAGTCTGAACATGATTATCCCTGCCTCCAATTTCACCATCCCTTTCCATGCTTGACAATGTGTAGTTTTTATCTCTGGGCTTTGTCTGACTGCAGATCCTCCTATTTCCACTTTCCTTGATTGCCCCTGTTTTATCAGCGAACGCAACTTCATTGCCAATACTCATTTCCTGTTCCGCCACGCTGGAAGACTCTTCTACTACATTACCAGCTTCATCAACCCACGGAACCTCATATAATGTGACCTCAAAAAACATACCTACCACCTCCACGTTAATATTTTGAAGCACAAAAGGCTCTGCCGACAGGTAAACCTTTACAAAGGCCGCATCCAACTTGTCCTTGTTTTTTGTATATTCTGCAATGTCCATATAAACTCCCACAGTCTCTGCAAGACTAACAAAAGTCTCCATATTCCACACCGATAACGGTAATCCATCCACTTTCAGCCATGCCACTCTCCCTTTCGGCACACAATCCAGACTCCACGGCTTTAGCCATTTGAACTTTCTAGCCACTTCCTCCACTTCTTCCTTCTGTAATTTTTTAACTTCCTCCGGGTTCTCACATAACAATAAATAAAGCATCCCTCCTAACGATTTGACTTGGACCCTCTGCGTTCTTGTTTTTGTCAGACAATCCACCATCTCAGTTAAGCTACTCTCTAGAGGTAACTCCCCCACTGCACATTTATTTAGCCATTCCACTTCTTCCCTCTTCGCTATAACTTTGATCTTCTTCTTTTTATCCTCATTATTATCCGTTTGCTCATTGCTTTTTTCACCTTCATTCTGCAAGCTGTTGATTTTTCCATCAGCAACATAATTTTGTTGGCTCAAAACGTTCTTCATATCCTCTTCCATTCGGATTCCTCTAACTACTTGGGCATAAGATCTACCATCTACCTCCTTCAGAAAATTGTCCCTTGTTTTCAGAACGTTCCTTTTCTTCGCCGCGATGAATGACGAACCACCCTGTCTCTTCCTATTCCATCCAAAACTTGCAATCTTCGCATGCAGCTTATACCCACAACAAAAAATCCCATTTGTTTTATTAGCGACCTTCACCCCTTCACGAATGGTTCCAAACCTTACAAAGCTGAATCTTTTACTTCTTCCCTCTTTTCAACATTTGGAATGTACACGTCCAACACTTTTCCATAGAAACTAAAGAACTGCCAGCATTTCCTTCTATCCATATCCTTAGGTAGGTTATCTACGAAGATTGTAACCAGATTCCTCAGCCTGTTGTTTACCCAACGCCGATCTTCTCGGTTTCTCCTATTGTTCGCGCCGTTTGACATTCTGCTTCGAAGAGAAAGTTTTGTTGTTGGTGGTGGGTTTGGTGGGGAAGGTGGTGGTGGAAAAGGAGGAGGAGGTTTTGGTAAGGGAGGAGGAGGAGGCGGCGGCTTTGGAGCTGGTGGAGGTTTTGGGTGAGGAGGTGGTGGAACTGGAGGAGGTTTTGGTGGTGGTGCTGGTGGAAATTTTAAAGGTATAGGTGGAGGAGGTTTTGGTAAGGGGGTAGGAGGAGGAGGCGGATTTGGAGCTGGTGGAGGTGGTGGAACTGGAGGAAGTTTTGTTAAGGAGCTAGGAGAAGGAGGCGGGTTTGAAGCTGGTGATGGTTTTGGGGGTGGAGGTGGCGGCGGCGATGGAGAAGGCGAAGAGCCTTGACTTACTCTTGAGATATTAAGTAATTGATTTCCTTGACGCGGGTGAATGTTGATGGGGATGCTAAATTCACTGTTAGTATTGCATACAAGACAATCATGTCGTGATGTCAGCAAATTTTGATCTGACAATTTTTTAAGTTCGAGTTCGAGTTCAGAATAAAATTTAGAACTTGAATATGCACAGGATTAAATCCGACTATTTATTACACACAAAAGGATGATTACATGTAGAAGATTTTGGCATGGTACTATTAGTCTTCATAAGTGTCCATTTTGGAGTTTGTTCACAAAATAACAATTCAAAACATGACGAAAGTCGGAGAATATATGGGTTTTTAGACATTGCGGCATAAATTATTTGTCATCATGGGAGCCTTGCATAATCCAGAGATTTCTTCCCATCATGAGCATTGCTGAAGAAATTCGTCATGTAATCCTGGAACACAAATTCTCGAAAACAAGTCCCTTCTTTCTCCACCAGCTGAGGCAGTGGGCCAATCTTTTCAGTTGGTTTTGGAATGGTGAAGATTGGGATTGACACTCTTGATTGTGTGTTTGTGGTACGAACTCTATGTTCGGCACTTGTGTACCTTCCATTGCTCAGTATCTAAACCATTCACAGAAGATTATCGAAACAATTAGGCTCCGAATGCATTTGATTGACATAATTTCGAAATAAATTTGATATCTAACCTGTAATGTGTCGCCAACATTGATGACTAAAGCTCCGGCAATGGGTGGAATCTCCATCCATTCTCCTTTGATTCCAACTCCGTCAATGTCTTCTTCAACTTTCACATATAAACCGCCGATTCCATCTTGTAATAAAACAGTAAGAGTGCCCATATCCGAGTGTCGTCCCACGCCAATTGTTAGGTCCGGATTAGGGCACTTAGGATAATAATTCATATTTACCATCTTGAAGCCAATGAGAGCATCAATCTTCGAATCTTCGGATGCCACCCCAAGATTTCCAATTAAAACTTTGAGTAATTTTTTCACCATTGCGATTGATGATTTCAGGTACTCCAATGCCACATCCCTGAGAAAATTGAAAAACTTTTATTTAATCTCTGTGACAATAAGAAAAATTTTAGCGTGCATATGATATAAGCATAAATAAAAGAATTTCTTACTTGCACTCTTTTGGCCATTGTTGAATGGCCTCATCATCATTGGTATAAACCATACTGATATAGTCCTTCCACTCCAAAGCTTTCTCCTTCTCCGGCACAAAGCTAGTTCCATATTTCACCAAACGGCTCGGACTTACTCCTTTACCATAAACAGCCTTCTTTTCCGGTGGTTGGCCAAAGAAATTGTGTGCTGCATCCTTAAGTGACTCAAGCAATTCAACTGGTACACCATGGTTGACTACTTGAAAAAACCCAAGTGTCTCAGCAGCTTTGACAATTTCCTCTGCAACTTGGTTATGGTTGGGCCCATCGAGCTGAGACAAGTCAATGGGTGTTTGTGCGCACATTTTTGCATTTTTCTTGTCAATTCGCTCTTTGGGTGGCTGGATGTAATGTCCTGGTACAGTTGAAAGCCCTTGATCCATCATTCCTTTTACGCCGTTGCCATCTTGGACAACAAAGTTGAAGAGAGAGTTACCATCATCAAAACTTGGAGCCATTGTTATGGGTGTGTTTACGCTGCAATTGAAATTTTTGCGGATGAGTATGATATTTGGCGCTTAATTTGTGCATTCAATAAATTGAAATATTGAAGTGGTCTCGTCATTAAGAAACTAAAGAATCAGTGAATACAATGAAGATGGATCATCAATCACGCATGTGCGTGAATGAGTGTGCTCCAACTTGCACGACATATCCAAGACAAACGTGCAATTAAAATAGACTTCAATTGGTTGAAGTAATTTATTGATATATGTAGACTTGACATTGTATCTGTACGGATCGATCAATTAAGTCAACAAAGTGTTCACATTTAAGTTTTCTTGTTTCCTATTATCCCTTTACAGCAAATGCTAGTAAAACATCCAATAATAATCCATGTAAAACCAATAGTTTTTTTTTACAATAAACTTCGAAATGATATCAAAATATATTAACTAAAGAAAAAAAATAAACATATATTAAAAAAATTCAAAGCCAAACTCAAGAAACTTGAGAGGTTCATAAAATAGTTTGCAGATATGTTTAGTATCGTCAACTTTTACTTAATTTCAAAAATAAAATTAAAAAAGTGTTTAGTAAGCACCCATTTTTATTTGAATTCACCCATATTTTTTACTCATATTTAATATTTTATATTTATATTTCATATCATCAGTAGTAATAAAGTTGTAATACTGCAATATCGAATTAAAGAAGATGGTCAAAAAGATAAAAGTGAGGAATTTATTACCATCCTTTGTAAGGTAAGGCAACAACATAGGACCAGCAAAGTGGAAAAAGAACTCTATTGAAACCAAGTAAGGTAAGGCAACAACATAGGACCAGCAAAGTGGAAAAAGAACTCTAAGTGAACCGCACCATTACCATCTTCTTGAACATGTATCTTTAAACATATATACATCATATATATGTAGCACACACCTCATGAAAAAAGGGCCAGTTAATAATTAACAAAGAGACAGAAGATTAATCTTTGTAACTCAAGTCTCCATTTTGAATCTAAACTATATATCTTGAACTTATTTACGATCAAATAAATGGAGAGAAGAGCAACATGCAGAATTATCATTAACATGATTGCTAGGGATGACACAGACAAGAAAATAAAGTAAAGTTCTTGTAGAAATTCGGTAGCAAAAGAAGAATATGCTTGGAATAAACACTGAAAGCTAACCTGCAAATAGGAACTACAGCTTCACTATTAAAGACAAAGACAAAAACAGCGGAGTTTGCTGTGGTGACGAGAGACGACGATGAACGACCTGATACTTATAGAAGGTCAGTTGAGAATTTTAAATTTTTTGTTAAAATCTCTAGTCAAACAAGTGGGTTTAGATTTTTCAAAATTTCTTCTATTTTTTTTCTAGTATAACCGCGGTAGGTTAAAGTAAAGATTTCTTCTTCTTTCAATATATATATATATAATATTATTTTTGCACTATTGTGGGGAGAAAAAGCATTGATGGTAGTTTTATTTTAACTATTTTGTAAAAAATATTATATATTTTTAACATAAGGTTGAAGCAGTCTTCAATCCGGGCATGCGCAACTTGACTCTTTATGACAAGGATGAGTCAGGTTACGTGTATATCTAGGGATTATTATGTAATAATCCGTCCATGTTACATTCCCTACCTAGTATAATAGTATTAATTATCAATTAACTTATATTTTTTATTCTTATTAATTATATTTCTTTATTTTTGTTAATGAATACTATCATATCATGTTAATTTTTATAAATAATTTATAAAAAAAATTGTATTTCAATTATTGATTTAGATTCAATATACCATAACCAAGCCTGTAATAATTTTGTTTAATTTTCAAAACGTAATCATTAATTTTAATTAACGTTACCTATTATTCATAACGTGTCTTCTCATACTTGAGAATAAGAAACTTTATTCCTAATACACAACACTTTCATCATAAGCATATGGATAATAATCTTTGAGTTTATTATCTAAAAATCAACACATACACCACACAAATTAAGTTTTGTATCCTAATTAATATGCAATATTACTCCTTACAAGTACTACTTAATAGACAACTATCTTACTCAAAATATATAATTATTGATAGGTATTATTGTAGAAACTCAATCCCAACAAAGTTTATATTCTAATAACACTTGTAGAAATTAATAACCAAGAAATTTTAGCGGAATATTAATTCTTTGAAGATGATCATCAACATCCTTCAAGAACAAGTAAGGAAGAAATAACGACAAGATAAATCAATCCAATCTAAGCAAATAATAAACGAAAAGCTTAAAACCACACAAAAACATATAAGATTCAAAGAAGAAGATTGTACTATTGGAGATTTCAACGATTCAATAAAAACAAGAATGGTTTATTAGGAAAATTATCACACTTTGTCTATCATTGATGTGCTCTTAAAATTTTCTATTGAGTCCAACTCATCTTTAGAAAGCTTCTTTTCACCCCCTTAAGAATGTCTTTGTATATCTAGTTAACCTAAAAAAATATTTACTTATACAAAAAAACAAATACAAGTCAGAATTGAAATAGAACTTCTAATGGTATCAGGAAAATCACTATTCAATTAAACGAATCAAAAAGTTTATTCGACTAAATTTTTTTTATAGCCAATTTAGTTGAACCTCGTGCCATCGAACCTACCATCAAATTTTCTTTGCTCTCTCTAGAATATTTTGTCATTGATTTATTTGAACGAATTTAGAGCTTTATATGAACGAATTCTTCGATTCTCCAAACATACTCAACTTCCAAAAATTCGTTCGACCATGTCTGGTCATCCATTCAACTGAAACTCCACATTTGTTAGCTTTAAAAGTTGAATCATTTTTTACAATTCTATTAGCAAAAGTATGAGTTTCATAAGTAAAAATTACCGATAGATATTGATGTACAAACTGACATCATAAATTTTCTTATTCTCTATATATGGGATGAATATATCTTATAACTTTGTTTTTAGCTTGAGCTAGATAAAATGATCGACCACTCATGGTCAAATGACTATCTATTAATTTTAATTAATTTATTGGATTATTTTTTTTAATTTCAGAGAAAAGAGAAAAAGAAAATTAAATGTACTTGATTTCCATAGCACATTCAATATTGTATTATTAATTTACACTCTTGACCCCCCTTTCTTTTTCTACTTTTCACCATTTTCAGTATTGAGTTATTTTTTTAAAATTTTTTATAAATTTTGAAAAAATTTAAAACTTCCCTTCTGACTTAAGATTAACTAATAAAACGTCCACTACCCACTATCTTGAATTTCGCGTTCTTTAGTAAATAATCTAATCAAGAAAATTAATTCAAGTATTGAACTAATTAATAAAATCAATAAACGTAGTCGAATTTTTCATACATTGAATCCCTCAATATATAGATTGAAGAAATTAAAATAATAAGATAGTCAGGGTCTTTCTGGAGTTAATTTGAAGAGAAATACACAAAATTTACAAATTTTCATTCACTTCCTTTCCGCCAATTATTGTTTTTAGAAGGGAAAAATCACAAATATCCCCTTATGATTTCATTAAATGACAATTATATCTTAATTTATATTTTGTGACAATTTTTTTTAAAATTTGAAAATTGTAACAAATACTCCCCTATCAATTAAATTAATTCTCTTAGTTTTTTTGACTTTTTCTGAAGTATAATAATGATTATACTCTTAACTTTATAAAAGCATGAAAATTAAAAACATTATATAAAATAAATAAATTTAATTAACAAAATTTTTATTTTAAAGAAGATAAAAAATTTATAAATTATATTTTAAATTTTTTTTTAATTTTCATGCTTTTATAAAAGTTAAAGGTATATTGTTATTAATCTCAGAACAATATAAAAAAATTAGGAAAATTAATTTAGAGGAAGGTATTTATCACAACATTTAAATTTTGAGAATTTTATCATGAAACATAAAATAAAAGAATAATTATCATTTAATAAAATTATAGAAATATGTACCATTTTCCCTTTTAAAAAGTCAAAACAACTTTATTTTTTAAATATTTCAAAAGATCTGAATTTGGTTACTTAAAATCCAACCCTTTGAATTTGTCAACATTCGTGCTTTATTTCTTCGGTGAGATAAGAGTCACCGATCCATAAGAACTGGTTTTTGTCATCTGTCAGGTACGTCCTTCACGTTAAGATCTCCAAAACTCTATTCTCCATGGATGTGCTACAAAAGAATCAACAAATTAAGAATTTCAAATCCTGGAACATCACTTTTAGGATAGTCGGTGAGAGTTGAGACAACTTTTGCAACACGACGTTTAAGTTGGTGCAAACAATAACTTTCAATGAAACTGTTGCTCATTTGAAAGTTAGACACGTCAAACCGACTTGTTATATAGACCAAGCACAAAAGATAGACTAATAAATACACATCACAAGCTATTATTATTATTATTATTATTATTATTATTATTATTATTATTATTTTCACAAACCCAACCTCATGGTAAGCACGAAAAATAAAGAGAAATAAAGTTTACTATAGTTCGAATGCGGTTATCCTAATGATATAGTACCATCAGAGGATTGCTAAAAGTCTTAATAAATAGAAACTACAAGCTAGTTTCTTTAAATTTTACACACCCTTATTCTAACCCAAGCACAAGAAGATGAAAAGAAGAAGATCCTACAGCAACTCGCAATTTGATGGTATAATATCATTAAGATGTTTCTATCATCTTATTAATGATTTACCAACCACAAGCTCATTAAAGAGAGGTAAAAGATAAAAAAAATTTAATAAATATATCATAATGAATATAGGATATGTTTAAGATTGATGTTATGGTCTTTAAGATGTTCTAGTTTCATAAATAATATAATATAAAAATTAAAGTATTAAATATTAATTAAGAATAAATAAATAAATTTTATAAAAAATAGTGCTATTAAATATTTTTATTTTTTAAAATAAGTGAAATTAAATTATACCAAACATATCACAAGTTAGAGTAGTTAATATAAAAAAATTATAGTAAAAATATAATATTTTTTTACAAATTAATGTGATATTATAATATTAATTAATGAAATATAAAAATTAATATTATTAATTAATAAAATATAAAATTAGTATAATTAATAAAAATAAATAATTCAAATTTTGTGATAATTAATATGATTATGTATATAAAAAATTTATATTGTTAGCATTATCCCAAAAAAAAACAAGAAATACAGACGAAAAGAAGTCTTCATAAATACAAACCCATAATACTTGTTAACAAAGACAGAAATAGAAGCAAATACAAATCCCCAAGATGTTGGTTTCTTATTGGATAGTGAAATTAATTGACTACAAGAACGAAAGGATTCAAGGAAATTTTACTTTATTCCTGCAAACCTGTAATTTTGAATCAAAAGTCATAATTATATTAAATTTTTATATCCTTTGCGGTTGGTGGAGGATTAAAAGAAATCATTCCCTATCGTTGATGTTACTTGTCCATTAAAATAAAATTAATTGGGAAATTAATTTTATTCTCGGTTGGTGACGTTTGAAGCTTGAAATTAATGGCTTCGATTCGTTGAATTTTTCATTTTATATGCCGAGCCGTATATGATTCTTGGAATTTACTTTTGGATTAGTCGAATTCTTCAATGCCAATCAAATTATTTTGAATCAGTATTATAGAAAAAAGTATGAAATTTATATTTGATGATGAATTCATGAATATGCTTCCGTGAATGTTTGGTTTAGATACCTTAGTTTATAAATTACCAATGTCTTTTAGAGGGTATTTGATTGTGAATAAATGAGAATATAATAAAGAAAAAAAAAATTTTGAAAAGCAAAGGAATATAATAAAGATCAAGATGCAACATACCCTCCAACCCCAAAAGAAGGGCAAAGGAACAAATTTTAACTTTAAATAAATACAAAAATTTTATATGTTAAACAGATTCTAAATGATTAAGCTTTAAAATGCTAAATAAATTTTTATTAGCGTCCAATATATCTTAATTATTGGTGTAGAACAATGATGACATAAGAAAAGAAATAAAAAAACTCATTTTTAAATTAATATCTTATAATTACTTTCATTTTTTAAAACACCCTAATACCCTTTTACCAATTAAAAATCCGTTTAAAACGTTTTCTTTTATCCCTTTTTCCTTTTTTCATTTTAACGATTTAAAAAAAAATAGAACAAATGTTATATCTATGATACCTGTCTCATATATTGGTACCACAACATATTTAGGATTAACTTTTTTTTTTGACAGCATATTTAGGATTAACTTGTCGATTACTACAACAAACATTTGTACATTACATTGATGGAATTGGCATCACGTGCTTGTCATTAATCATAGTTGATTAGGGTTAATACCCATTTTTCGGTTTAGCTTGATTTTCTTAAAACTAACCCAACAAAGTTAATCAAAGGCAATGAACAAAACTAAACTAAACCGAACCAGTCGGCTTTTGAATACTTAATCAAAAATTGAAATTTATTGATATTTCTTTTATTGAGAAAGAGAGAGACGTTCTTTGGTTGGGACGTCTAAATGTTTTCAAAATATGGACTTGTAAAATAGCAACATTACTTTTTTATAAAATACTTTTTAAAGAGAAGCTATGCTAATTTCTTATAAAACTGTATTTTAAAAAAATTATTGATGTAAGTGGATTAAAGAGTGTACTAATACGGTGGATTTATCAGTTCTGGTTCAAGGATCTCCTTCAAGATAATTTCAAATGGCTAATGGTTTAAAGTAAGGGGATCCGCTTTCACCTTTTCTTTTTAACATAGTGGGGGAATGATTGAATAGGTTGTTGGAGAAAGCTTCAGTGATGGAAATGTTTAGAGGGATAAACTTGGGTAATTCTAACAACATGGTGACTTATCTTCAATTTGCTGATGATACTATTATCTTTTATAAAGCCATCGAAGAGGAGCTGCTAAATCTGAAAAGAGTGTTGAGGGTTTTTGAGATTGTCTCGGGGCTATCCATAAATTTTTCAAAGAGTTGTGTCATTCCAGTGGGTTCAGCTGAAAGATCTAGCATCGACTGGGCAAGAATGTTAAGGTGTTCAGAAACAAAGTTACCAGTGACTTACTTAGGTCTTCCATTGGGAGCTAATCCAAGAAGCATATGTTTTTGGGATCCGGTGATTAGAAAAATTAAGAACAAGTTGGCAACATGGAAAAAAATTTTCTCTGAAAAGCAGAAAGGATAACTTTAATCAAGTCTGTGATTTCGTGCACTCCGATGTATTATCTATCTATGTACAAAATGCCAGTGGCGATTATAAAGAAGATAGAGCGCATTCAGAGAAATTTTTTTGGAATGCTACAGATTCAAAAAAGAAGCTATGTTTGATTGCATGGGATTCGATTTGTTCGCAGAAATGTGATGGTGGGCTTGGGGTGGCGAAAATTAGAGTTAAAAATGCGGGGTTAATGGCTAAATGGCTTTGGAGAAGATTAATCTGTGCGAAATATAACTTAAAAGAATCCTCTTGCTTGCTGACTTTTAATAACTTTTGTCTTTCTTATTTCATGAGGGATTTAAAGGCAGTTTGTGTTACTGATTCAAGATATAGTGAGGTGATCAAAAGAGGGGTTGGGTTCATGGTCGGCAATGGTAGAAGAGTGAGCTTCTGGTTTGATAAGTGGTTGAATGAAGTTCCATTGAAAGACTGTTATACAAGATTATTTTTGCTTGCCACTAACAAAGAAGCTGTTGTTGCTGATTATGGAATACATAATGATGGTATGATGAGATGGGACATATCCTTTAGAAGAAGGCTGTTTGATTGGGAAATAGAGCAATGGAAAGGATTATTAAACACTCTTCAGGAAGTGGTGTTGAATGATCAATCCAAAGATAGATTGATTTGGAAGTTTGACAGTAGAGGGGCATTTAGAGTTAAGTCGTTCTATAATGTGGTAATGGGCAATTCTTATTCCAATCCTAAAGAGTGGATCAATCATATGTGGAAAGGTTTAGCGCCGCCAAAGGTTGAAGTTTTTGTATGGCAGATGATGAGGGGAAGAGCTCCGGTTAGAGAGCTTTTGTTTAGAGTTGGAGTTATTCGTGAGGATAATACCAAGTGCCCTTTCTGTGAAGGAGAGATAGAATCTATGAATCACTTGTTTCTACAATGTGAAAGGGCTTGTTTTTTGTGGAATGTGGCATTGGAATGGTGGGGGGTTTTGGCATGTATTCCGAATAGTATTCAAGAGTGGTTGGTTCAATAGGAGGGGATCTGTTATTCGAAAAAATACAGAGTTGGATGGATTGTAACCTTTTATGCTGTAGTGTGGACTCTATGGATCCATCGAAATGATAAAATATTCAGGGGGAAGGATGTATCTTTCTATCAAATGAAGGAGATGGTAAAATTAAGAATTCTATGGTGGTTCCAATATAATGGTGCTGGTAAACCGCTTGGAGGATTCTGTCCGTTAATGGATATTAAAGAAGCTTGTGTGATCCCTCAAAATCCCAGTGTGAGATGTCAGCTGCAATGGATACCACCCAGAGTTAATTGTTTGAAGTTCAATGTGGATGGTTCAGTTTTGGGTAAGCCTGGGCCTGCGGGGATAGGTGGTGCCTTGAGAGATCATGAAGGTAGGATTGTTTATATATTTTCATGTAATGTGGGGATTATGGACTCCAACGGAGCAGAGCTAAAGGCAATTTTAAAGGCCTTTGAAGTTTTAAAGGAGAGTCATCTGAACATTAATGGTGTTGAGATTGAAAGT
>JAVXUL010167575.1:0-12997 GCA_035590515.1 Trichilia minutiflora
AATCCTTTGCACCTTCTCTTCGTCTTCTTTTATAAGAACAGAGCTGACGGAGTGTTTGCCAACTGTCAAATATAACTGTAAAACGTCCCCCTTCTCGGGGCTCACAAGATGGGGAACGTGTGTCAAATACTCCTTCAGCTCTCGAAAGCTGTGATTACAACTTTCGTCCTATTCCAGCCTCTTTCCCTTTCTCATCATCTGGAAGAAAAGGAAACACTTATCCATGACCTTTGACATAAATCTGCTCAAAACCACTAACCTCCCCGTCAAACTTTGCAGCTCCTTCATCGTAGTTGAGGGCCTCAGATCTAGAATGGCCTGGACTTTTTCTGGGTTGACCTTGATACGTCGTTCACTGACCATATATCCAAAGAACTTTTCTGCTCCGATCCCAAACGAGTATTTTTCGGAATTCAGTTTTATGTTATACCTCCTCAGGTAAGAGAAGATCTCTTCTAAATGCTTAGCATGGTTATAAGCCTGCACAGACTTTATGATCATGTCTTCTATATACACTTCCATGGTCGACCCTATCAAAGGCTCAAAGACTTTATTAATCAACCTTTGAAATATGGGCCCCATATTTTTTAATCCAAAAGACATGACAATATAACACTATAGTCCTTGGTCAGTAACGAATACAGTTTTATCCTGGTCTAGTTCGTGCATCTTGATCTGGTTGTACCCCGAGAAGGCATCCATAAAATTGAGGAGCCCGTGACCAACCGTGGCATCTACTAACTGGTCAATTTTCGGAAGGAAAAAGCTGTCTTTTGGACAATCTTTATTCAGGTCAGTGAAATCTACACATATTCTCTATTTTCCATTAGCCTTCTTCACCATTACAACGTTTGCGATCCATTCGTAGTACTGAATCTCTCGGATAAATCCCGCTTTTAAAAATTTGTCCACTTTAACCTTAATGGCCTCTCTCCTCTCGGAATTGAATGTCCGCCTTTTTTCTATCACAGGTTTAAACTTCGGATTTATCATCAATCTGTGAGTTATAACCCAAGTACTAATCTCTAGCATGTCATTATGGGACCAAGTGAACACATCAACATTTCGCTTAAGCACCTGAATCAGTGATGCTCTGTACTTGGGGATCAGGCAGAACCCGATCCTTATCGATCTCTCTGGTCACTTTTCATCTCGAGTAATCGACTTCATTTCTTTGATCAGCTCGGGTGATGATGATTCTCTAAATCGGTTCTTCCTTTCATCCGGCTCTTCTGAGTGCTCCTCCTATCGATCGCCTTACTCACATCCCGTGATTTCTTTCTCCAGAGGGCACTTATGAATACAAATGAATTCCGCGAAGCAGTAGCAAAGCAGGATTGGGCTTCTCTTTGGTTATCTCTTATAATCCCGATCCCCTCTCCGCCCTGAATTTCAATTTCAGGTAATGAATACTCTCTATTGTCTTCGTGGATTGGAGGAATGGTCTCTCCAGGATCATAGAGTAAGGCATCTTCAGGTCCACCACTTAGAGCTCTACTATAGTGACCTTCTAATATGGTTTATCGCCCATCGTAATCTATAACTGTACAGTTCCTAAGGGATACACACATGATTCTCCGAATTCATACAAGACGGTCTCTGTCGGTCTCAACCTCAGGTCTTCTATACCCAAAGAACCAATGTCTCCTTAAAAATGATATCAGTAGAGCTCCCCATGTCAATCAAGATTCTTCCAACTTGGGAAGTCCCCACTGTTATTGTAACGATCAAAGCATCGTTATAGGGATAATGGACCCTATACTCATCCTCATCTGTGAATATGATTGGTACCGAGGCTATCCTCGAATTCTTTTCTGCATGCACATTCAATACATGTGGCTCCATGTTTGTACTTGGGATAGAATACCGAGAGTAATTCTTCTTAGAATTGTTTGAATTTCTAACAAATATGGGACCACTAGTGATCACCATTGTATCATCATATCCCGAAGCCCGTCTCGGATCTCGAGGCCTCTCATTGTCACTAGTTACAAACTCAATCAGGTAATTATTCTTGATCAAAATTTCAATCTGATTTCGTAACTCGTAGCACTCCTCCGTCAAGTGTCTCATGTCTTGATAGAACTCATAAATTTATTTTCTACCCCTCCTGAGGGTCTATATTTGATCGAACAGAGGGTCCAACAGCAATGTCTCTCATTTCTTTACCTCCTCTAGAATCTACGAAAGGGAAGCATTCAGTGGGGGTAAACTTTCTCTTCTCTTTTCCCTGCTCCACTCACCTCGATTTGCTACCTAGGTGACCTGTCACAGATCGTCTCTCTGAGGTGATCTTCGCTCCCCAAAATACTGTTTCTCTCTCTGTCTGTCACCCCTATAGTACTTGGGGGCTCTATCCCTTTCTCGATTAGCCTCAGAATACTTTCTCCCATTACTTCTCTACCTCTTGTTGTTCGGAAGCCCCTACAGGTTTCTGTTCCTTTATCTTTAGCATCATTTGATTCTCTACTTCTATCTCATCAAGTATTTTCCTCCGAGCTACCTTATAGGTGCTCACCGAGGACTTACATATAGTATACCAGGCCCTGTCTATCTTAAACCCTTGTTTCAGCCCCTCTAGGGCTAGCGGATGGTGGAAAGCCCCCAATTCAAGCACCTCCTCGTGGTATCTTTTGGCAAAACTCCTGAGACTTTCACCATTTCCTTGTTTAAGCAGTAATAAGGAGCTCGGGGTCTTTGTGCTAAAGATTGCACCTATAAATTCTGCAGTGAGTACATCATACAATTGCTCAAAACTCCGGATGCTCCCTGGGGTTAAACGCATAAATCATTTTCTGGCTTGCCCCTCTAGAGTCAGGGGGAATAAACGGCACATCTAATCTTCACTCAGACCCTAAACGAGTATCATCTCATGAAAAAAATTTATGTGTAGTGATGGGTCTGTTTTCCCACAAAATAGAGTAATCTGGGGCATTTTAAACTTCTTGGGTAGGGTTTGACCCAACAATTTGGGTGTAAAAGGTAACTTCGTATAGGGGCCAGTTACTTGAATAGGTTTGACCAATTCACCTCGGGGCCCGTCTTTTCTTTGCTTATCTCCTCGACCATCTTTCTTACCAAGGATTCTACGTCTCTGTCCTTGTTGTCGATCTCCCGTTTCCTCTCATGACACAGGTTCCCTTGCCCAAATACCTCGCGTTTCCTCCTCCGTCTTTGCTCCAAAAGTATCCTCATATCACTTGAAAGTGGGCTGGTATCGTTAAGTATCCCTTGGACTGCATCTGGGCTCCAAAAAACTCTTGTAGATCAAGGGTGATGCTTTTCCCGAGCAAGGAGGGGCATGCATGCATCTTTAATCCCCACTCTCTTCAAATGGGGTTCCTCTACAGCCTTATTTTTTCCCTTCTCTGTAGCTGTACACCTTTTGGTCTTAGGTTTTCTTCTGACTCTTTCATCATCCCTTACCACGGCTCCCGGTCGAGGGAAGCTGCTCTTTATAGTCTCGTCTGGTACCCTCGCATCCTGATTATTGGCCTGGATCATCTTTTTCATTTGCGATACTTTTTTGATCAATATATGTATCTATCAATCTTTTTCTGTATGACGCTGTTCACTGTCTTGAATTAGCTGCAACAACCGGGTCATCTCTTTAGTTTCCCTTGCATGATCCAATCTATGTGCATGCACCTCAGCAGCGTTTGATTGGGGGATCCGATGCTCTGGAATCTCATGCAAGACACTATCAGCCCCTTCTACAAAAGCAGTAGCTTTCACAGAACCTCCTTCTGTGTTCCTATATTCTGATACATACCTCCTAGTTGAGTAACCCTTGGCGTTTGTCATTTTTACCGTAACTAACTTGTTTGCTGGCTTTTTATTTATCTTCCTATAGATGGCATCAAATGTTGATAGAAGAAGTTGGTATCATCCTCAACCTTGAGAACCAGCTGGTCTTCTCCTCTTGTTTCTTGTTCCAGAACTGTAAAATAATGAAAACCTCAAGAATAAAGTCAAGTTTTTAACGAAAACCCTCCGATGCTTAAATCAGAGAGGGTTTTACTTTGTGTATGAGAGTTAGTGTATGAAAGTATAGAATGTTCTATTTAGAAATTTTGAAAAAAGTAACGTCACGTACCTCCCATGATTTATGGATGTTGTATATTGGAGGCATAGAATTTCGTATCTTTGAACACGTGTTATTGCATGACTGACGTGCCGAAAATAGCCTGCTGCAGAAATCAAGGGACGTAAAAAACTGTGATACTATTCCTATCACGTCAGCCCCAAGACCTCAAACATACGTTCCTCCAAGTAAAGCCTCTAGTTCTCCCGAGAATGAAGTCCCTTAGTTCTCGGGAGGCCCTTATGCAGCGGGTTATGGCTTTGATGACACCAGAGTGTAGCGTCATGTATACCTCAGGTGCTCGCGAGCCCCTGCCGTTTTATGTGAATCATATAAGTCCGCTTCCTCGAGATCGAACTCAGAAGGCCTGTCGTTGAAGACCCTTTGCTTGAGTGTGGATCAATCGTGAATAACTTAAAGGAGATCTCTTGACCAATAGTCTCGGACAGATTATCTGAGACAATCTTATCATCACCTGTATGATGTAGATGGCTTTCGGGACGACGTCGTATCAAGGGATCCACTCAGAGGATAATATGTCTATATGATGAGTTTGGACAAGGGTTTGGAGTTAGGTCTGGATCCATGGGCTGGACCTTGACAAAATACCCAAACAGATTTATTTTTAACGGATGAACTTAAGAATGCAAAAAAATGTAAAGAACACAGCAAAGAAAAATATCAAATAATAAAATGAAAAATAACTTTTACATAGTTCAATCTTTTACCCTAAATGATATTCTTTACTATGGTAAATCTTTTTCCAAATACTTTTATAGTGTCGGGTGCATTGTTATCAAAATCGCGATTTTAAACAGTAAAATCGGTCAAAATCATAATTTTAACAAAAAAAAACGATTTTAATTTTAGTTAAAATAAAAAACAGTAAAATAATAAAAAATTTGAACGATTTTGATCGATTTTATTAATTTATAAAAATATTTTATTATTTATATATTATTAAAAATTCTATCTTTACGTTTCGTTTTTACGTTATAATTTTTAAATAAAAAATAATTTTAATTAAAATCGTAATTTTGATAACCTTGATCAGGTGCGTGAACTTTCTCCTGCAGTGGGATGCTCCTAAATTCAATAACGTGCATGTGTTTTATGTGTACACACCTCACGGACGTCCGGACCATGCATGCATGTACAGCACATGTTTGCATATTATAGGGCTACTCATGAAAGTCATGTATTTGTCTTGTTAGAGACTTCACGGAAATGAAAAGTGATACGTATTCTCTGTAATTAATTTTGCTAATGAAAAACCTCATAACGTGTTAAAATTAATTTCAATGAAATCTTAGAGAGACTGCGTATGTAAGTTGTGGTTTATTTGAATTAGTTTTGCCGACTATTTTTTTTTTATTTTTTATTTTTGTGTGTGTGTGTGTTTGTGAGAGAGAGAGAGAGAGAGAAGCAAATATTAATCATGATGATATTATTGATAAGGGAAGGCAAAAAGTCAGTGTAAGAGAAAAAAAAAAATTCACAGAGTTAAAATATATACTATTGATAAAGTACAATAAAGAAAACTCGTTAAGCATGCTATGAGATAGAATGAAAACATATTAACTGTTAATTAATAATAACTCATATAATTATTAAAAATTAATGTTATTAAATATATTTTTTAATTAACTTAATTAAAAGTTAGAGCAATACTAAACAATTCCAATATCAATGCTAGTTTTATATTTTTTCACGGATTTCATTCAGTCACCGACAATATTCTAGAATAGTTAGATAAATATCTAAATTGCACATCATGAACCAAAAATTGACCACAACCTTATTGAAAACGTGAAAAAGCTTTTTTGTCGGTTTTATGCACCGACTTTTGTAGATATAAAACATAAGTCATGGGGTTATGTAGTGTGCATGAAAAGCATAAGTTACTGAATGTGCGAGTAAATTTGTAAGTAAATTTGAATGTGCTAGAGTCATTGTAAGTAATTACTTTTATTAAAACCTTACACATTTTAGTCAATCAAATTATTTTGTATATGATTAGAACTTTGCGTGTTTTTTTTCCCTTCATTAGGTCGTAATTTGAGTAATAAGCCAGTTAATCTCTGTTACAAGCTGTATCGGATATAACCCATGTTGTGAAAGGTTTTTTATTTTGGTGGATCTCCACCACCCTTACTATTTGTTCTCTTTGATCAAACCTCACTGCACCTGATCATTTTACTTACAATGCTCTTCGATTTTGATCAACTTGTTCAGATGCCATGCATTTTAATATATTGTTGTCACATGAAAGAACAGATCAATACAATTTAACTTTCATTTTGGCTAATTTATATTGGCTTCTTAAATGTCCATACACTCCTCAGTTAATTTTTGTGGAGAGAATATATATTTTGTATAAACTCTTAATTGTTTCGTACAAGATCTCAAATCACAAAATATGTCCAAAGTGTGAATGCATTGAGGCAGCAAAAATCTATTCTATACTATTCTCAAGATTTGTATTTGTAATCCATGGTGTGATGAAAATCTGTTAGGAATAGACTACTGTTGTTTCTTTTCATCATCCTGGTAGATGTTACGTATAGAGCCAGGGAAATGCCAAGCTGAGGTTGCACCGGAGAATTGCAACCGTGCATATTTGCAGTTGTTGGGCTGTAATGTGGGTTTGCTGCATGTTTCTGTGGGCTGAGTCCATTTGTCGTATTTTAAGAAAAATATTTCTATGCAAGAATTGAGCTAATAAATTTATTCTCATGTTTATCAACTGAACATTCGTCAATAACGCAATTTTTTTCCCCTTAAAAAAACAGTTATAACACAAGCGTCGATCTACAAAATTTATATACTCTCAACTCTCAAGTTTCAACAACGAAGATAAAACTGTTGGAATCATGTGATCAAAGTAATGGTCACATACAGGGTTATGTCATTTAGTAAAAGATATGGTTAATGATGAAAAGACACCGTTAATGAAGTGTCACAATTATTCAATGAATAATTGTATGATTTTGTCCATAATATATGTGTATAAATAAACAAGCAAAGGCAGGAAATGGAGATTGAAAAAGGATTGAAAGAATGCTGGTGGAAGGCTTCAGTTTTTGAGAGAGAAACTTGGAGAAATTATGGAAGCCTTGGTTCCACCTTCTGCCTTTGGGTTTTGGACGTCAATGTATGCAACCACCAATCTCACGACGGTGTCAACGAATTCCAACAGTGGTATCAGAGCCGGAATTGTTGCAGGCAAAGTCCAAAAATGGCAGAAAAATATTCTTCATTTTTGGATGAGATTTGACGTCCATTTGGCAGGTTTCTTGGTCCAGATGTGTTCTACTCGTCAAGACGAATCCAACGATACCAAGATCACTGGAAACGGACTACGAAAATTGTTAGAAATGCAAGAAAACAGAAAATCACACGCGCCCGAAGGTTGAAGATGAATGAGGACCGCGCGCTCACCAGATGGAGGTAAGTGTAGTGCACGCACCAAGTGATCCAAACCAATCCAGACTCGATTCAGTTGAACCCGGTTCGCATGAACCCAGACTCGGTTTGGTTCGATCCACATTTGGTTCAGAGAAAACCCGGTTCACTGTCAAAATCGATCAAGATCTGATTCACTACCAGACCCAACTCGATCTGACCCATCTGTTAACCTGACCCAATTCGGATCAGATGGTTCAATCCAAGCAGACCATCCGGTTCAACTCAGTTCCAGTCTGATTGAACCAATAGTTTTTCTCAAGCCCGGTTTAAGGCCTAAACCAGTTTTGATTGAGCCGAAATTTGGTACTCTAAGATTTTTCGACATTCTGGATTGATTCGTGACCTCAGAATTTTGATTTTAAGACTCAAAATTCAAGAATCCTTAGAAATACAAGGATAAAGCACATAAAACATCGATTTTTGCACTATCTCGAAATCTCACAACATCAGAGCAAGATTGGTTTTTACTATTTTTGACTTGTATGCAAAAGAAATAAGTGTTGGAAGATAAATCCAAGGTTCAAAGCTAGTTTGATTCACGCGGATAATAAAAGATTTAGAGACCGTGTACACGCGACAACTAGAAGTTGTTTCAGCTTCTAAGCAAGAAAACATGAAAAATTCAAAGAAGCAATATTTACGGTCATATCTGAATGAGTATGAAATTAGGTTATTAAAACCTAATCATTTGTTAGTTGATTTATACAGTTTTTATTTATTTATTTATATTGTGTTATTGTATATATTAGTTAGTAAATTTGACAACACAATAACTAGATTAGTAACTCCTTATAAAATATGGTTGCAAGACTTATGTTATTATTTTTAAGTTTAAGAAATAAAAATTAAAATATCGGTGAATAAAAATCATTGGTTATGTTAAAAGTAAAAGTGATTATCATTTTTATCAAAATGATAAAGGTATTATAGAAAGTAACGATATTATATTTATATAAATAAATAGAGAAATAAGTTATTTGGATTATTTGGATTACTTAATCACTTTTACTTAATAGAGCAATAAGTAATGATGTTATTTGGATTACTTAATAAAATGATATCGTTATGACCGGTGATAGTAATATAAAAGTAATTATTGATTTCGTAACACTGAATTTGATAGTACGTTGAAACGCAGCTTTCTTATTTGTGTTAGCTGAGCTCAGATGGATGATAATGGTACGTATATGGGAAAGAATCACGAAAAAAATATAGCACAAAATGAAAAAACAGGAGATGGATATGTTCACTTTCTTCCATTTTCTTGGAAACCAAACAAACCATGCATGTATGTTTTATTCGAAGTTCCGTTGTCCTTTTTATTTTTTTATTTTTTTTCTATACAAAGCAACATCTGGGTAAAATCGTCGGGTTGCAACTCAATTAACAGTCTTATTCAACTATGAGAGATTAATGTAGTTTTTGCTCGCAAATAAAACAAAATGTGAAATTCTTCATAGACTGTTGATTTTACCGCATTTTCTTGAAACCAAACAAAAGCAGAAAGTCAATGATCCACATAGTGGTCGACTAAACACTTAATATTCATTATTTATAATATCTTCCTGTACATTTTTAAGCAGAGAAACACATGCTAAACAAGAAGTCCAAACATCGGATAGATTTAATGACCATGTCTTTGGTTATATGTATGGAAAGAATTGACTGATTTCGGGATTCGCGAATCAAAACCGGCTGGGAATTTGTGGATAAACTTTAACATATTTTAGTATTCGAAAATTAACATGGCGTGTTACATTTTCATTGGTTTGTTTTGGATTAGGTTAGCCCCTTCAAATTCATTTTGAATTATGTACGATTGAAACCTCGAATTTTTTTTCTTTTTTAATATTTTATGTACTATGGAGCATTTTAGAATTTAGAAACAAAATGTTAATTACTTGCCCAGAAATCAGAAACTTCTTCAGCACCCTCCAGCAAAAAAGAAAGCTTCCTGCAAAGCTTCTATCCGAGACCAATTTCCAGCTTCTGTATTACTCAATAATATCACAACTCACACACAGAAATTATCTCCAGATGAAGAAGAAACAGAAGAAGAAAATGTTGCTATCACAAACGAGAACAAAATAATGAAGACTCAAAGAAGTTAACTACCGAGAGAAATAAAGCAATTGAGAGAATTCAATTCAAGAGGAAAAAAAAAATATTTTCTGCAATTGTATCAACCATTCTGTATCTTTTTCAGAACATAAAATGCATGTAGCCAATGACAACTCAGCTACCACCAAGACCAAGAATAAGATTCAAGAAGTTCTTTATTCTTGATCACCAGAAATTCAAATTAATTCTTTCCTAAAGATTAGAATACCATTGACTCATTTTGCTGGTGTCTTCCATTCTGCACGTGATACTTTGCTATTATTAGAGCACTTTACAACACAAAAAGTTTCCGATATTTGATCTTATAAAAGAAACAGTAATTTGACTACAAAATTAAATAATTAAATGGCGGGTACAAAATTAAATAATTAAATATCTATATATACATATATTTAAAAAACTTACAATACAATATTTAATAAATTAATAATCTCTCTTAAATAATAAAAATTTTCAATTTTAACTCAGTGATAGTATATTAAATTAATAATCTCACTAAATGCATAAGATGATTATTTTTAAAAAATCTTTAGGACTTAATAAATATATAAATTAATAAATAGGTAAATACATAAAAATAATTGATAAAAATTCGTAAGATTAAGGACTTTTTCATTTGACAACTATTATTTTCTCGATTCAGTTCTTTTCAAAATATGAATATAAAATTGTTTGTTTTTTTTCTTAATATTTAAGCCAATTCAACCTCAAACTCTATATATTAACAAAATCAATCCCATAACGATAGAAGTACTTCTCTTAACTCTTAAATCAATTATGTATTTTTTTTATTTTTTTAAAAATTTTTTATTTCTTTTAAGATTGAGGATAATGCCATGTTCAATTGAATAAAATCTTTTATAAGCAATTAATTCTTGCTTCATAAAGTTTATTAAATATCCATCTTTTTATTAATCATATCATGCATTAGTTATTGATAATTAAAATTTTGTTTGAAAATGATACTTGATTTTGTAGTGTTTAAAGATAATTTCTTTTAATTTTATGTTTTTCATCAAGAAAAGATACATAGAATCATTAACAATTATTCTATTTATACAAAAAACTTAAGTGAAATGAATCCACTACCGTCTCAAGATTTTATACTTAAACTCACAAACATAGATAGATAAACACATAAAAAATTTAAATATTAGATTAAAAATATATTTATAAATTTAAGGATTTTGTATTTACTATTTATAGTAATTTTTTGTATTTAATAAAATAATTAATGAGTGTCTTGTATTATTATTTCACACTCGATTAGTGCACGTAAAATTTTATGATTATTATTTATTATCTCTTCAAGCGATTGTGCTATTTCATATGCATCTCTAAGATGGCGTGCCACCTCAAACACTGTTCTCATTAATTACCACACGCTGGATTGGAGTAATTTTTCATTTGAATGGTCTTTAAGAGTTTATTTGTTTTTCTCATTTCGAAAATACTATATTTAGAATTAAGTGGTCTACCATGCTTTAAGCTTGTAGATAAAGTATCATTTATTGTTTTTTATTTTTAAAAAATAATCACTTTTATAGGTGTATTAGTAGCATGTATATATGAGTTGGTTCCTTTTACAGTATTAATAAATAAGTGTGTCTATGCAGGGTTATGTTGACATGCATATCACAATTCGTAATTTTGATAATAATAAAATGGATAGTCAAAGAAAAATGAAAGAACAAGGACTCAAATCAAATCAAATGGAGAGCTTTCAAGTTTTTATGAATGTTATTTATTTATGTTGTAAAAATGTTTAAGGTCAAGCTCAAAATGTTTTTAAAATGTCTCAAAACTATCTCTTTATTTACTTGAAAAAAATTTGAATAAAAAAGCCTCATATGTTTTAAAGAACCAAGACTTCGGTCGAACGAAAAGGACCTTTCGTTCGAAGAAGTGATGTTTTCTCAAAAGTCAGAATATTTAGTTTTTTATCGGTCGAATGAATAGGGTGATTCATTTGAACGAAGTGACTCCGTTTTTCAAACATAAAACACCTAGTTCTTTTCGATCGAATGAATGGGATGGTTTGTTCGAATGAAGTAACTGCGGTCTTGTAAAATAGGGGATTTAATTTTTGTCAGTAGAATGAAGGTCTAATGTCATTCAAATGAAGTAATCACTTCGGTGGAACGAAGCTAAGGTAGTATATGACCATGAGATTAGAGCCTATTCGATCGAACGAACCAAACCCTTTGGTCGATCGAATCATCGCAGATTTAAAAAATAACAGCTAATTTCTCTGTCCAACGATCATATTTTTTTCCTAAACTATAAATAGTCCTCTCATTTGTTTTTGCACGATCTTTTGACATTTTTAAATCACTATTACATTCATTTAAAAGCAAAAATACATCACTTGAGCTTAACCTTTCATATTTTTAGATTAATCATTGTACTAAAACCCTAGCTCACATTCTTTTCATCTGTACTTCATTTGAGAAGGGTTAAAAACTTCATTGTGATATCTTTTCTTCTTCTTGTGTATTGAAAGTGATTGGAAGTGATCCTTTCACTTGTGGGATTATAGTTGATCACTTGGAGAGTGATTGGCTTGTAAGGTTTGGAGGTAAACCATTGTAAAATCTTCGATTGTATAAGTTTTGCCTTGGGTATCAAGGTGTGAGATAGTGGAATCCTCAAGAACATTTTTTGAGAAAAGTGAATGTAAGGTTGGTTTAACCAAACCACTATAAACCCGTGTCTAAAATTTCTCTATTATCCTTATATTTTAACTTATATTTGCTTTGTGGTTGTGTGTGATTTATTGGTTAGAATATTATTTTGTAAAATTTTTGAAACGTAATTCTCTCCCTCCCCCTCATCTTGGGTTGTCATATTCGAATTTCAGGTTATCTGATGAGCTAAAAGTATAATGGGGAAAGATACATCTTTATAGGCGATGGTAAGTCAATTGCTGTTGAAGTTATAAAGATCTTTAGGTTATTATTAAAGATTAGTTCTTATTTAGATTTGGAAGAGACTTTTGTTGTACCTAGGGATGTTAATTTGGGTCACGACACGATTATTCGACATAAATTTGATATAATTAAACGGATTTGGATTTGCAAAATTTTGATACGAATAATAATCGGATTGTATTCGTGTCACACGATTAATAATAGTGTCGAATTCGGATTTGACATTTTGAATTGTTTATTCATTTAAAACACAATTAAGACACAATTAAAACACGATTAGTTAAATAAATAATCGTATTTAAATAAATAATTATGTCTAAATAAATAATTATTTAATATAGTAATTTTATTTATTTATATTTGATACTTATTTTATATTAAATAAATAATTAGT
>JAVXUL010167586.1:0-12996 GCA_035590515.1 Trichilia minutiflora
TGTATGTAAATAAAGAACAATTTCTTTTATTAATAAATATAAGGTTTATACAAGATCAAAAGCCCTGAAACCGACAATACGAATAGTTTAGCATATACACTAACAACAAGAACCTCCTAGTCAATTATAGAATTTATTTTCCATGTAACTCGAAAAAAAAAAAAACTTAAATAATCAAGATTCGCTTTTATTTTGATGTCGTGTTAATATTATGATTTTACTGCTAAGATGCTGATATGGGGTTGACAGAATTTTGTCTAAAGAGTAATCACTCAGATTTTATCCCCAACATTATAAATTCACTTTGCAAGTTGATTTATAAATCATTAATATTCATATAATTAGAACTCAAGACGGTCAATACACTCTAATACAGAATTTATCACTTGATCCATCTAATTGTAACTTTAATTCAACTGAAGAAAAGACCAAAAAACAATATATATAACACATTAATTATATTTTTTTTGAAATTCGAGCAAGAGAGAGTACATGTAGCCACAGGGGTGGAATGTTACATGAAGCAATATGGTGTTTCGAGGAATTAGGCGGAGAAGTTGAACGAAATATTCACAAACGCATAGAAAGATGTCAACGAAGAGCGACTAGTTATTTTTTTATTACTTTTTAAAAATATTTTACCAACGAATTAAACTCTCCTCCTCATAAGTAATGTAAATAGTAAATTTTATATTTTTTCAATTATGTTATCGAAGATTTTTTGTTTACAGGTCCTATATGTCGGGGCAAAATAGACTTGCAAAACACAAGCATCAAACTCCTTAATTGGTAAAAGTCCTAATTATAGTGAATTGTCTATCTTTAGGTCTTAATAGTTACCGAAAATCAGGAATACATAAAAAAATTTTAAGAATAACTATGACAAATGTTTTTATTGGTAACTTTTTTTTTTTTTTGACTGATTGCTTGAAAATTTTGAATTCTGAATAGGTCTAAGTATCTGAATTTAAATGATGTGCTCGTTTTTTGCTTGAAATTTAGATATAAATATTAAATTATATTTTAAAATAAAAATTTAAAACTAATATTTTTATTTTTATATCTTTACCATTTTTAATATTAAATAAATAATAAAATATTAAAATTTATTATAGTTACTTACACACACACATATATATATATATATATATATGATTTGTGGAGACTTTGATAAATAAAAATTAAAATGAAATAAAAAATAATGATTATGTTACTTATTATAAGTACTTTTAAAGTTGTACAATTCCATAATAGTAAAAAATATATGTCTTGAGAAAAAACAGTTAGGTTTTAGCAAATAAAAATATTTAAGTAAAATGTTAAACTTTTAAGATTCAGACTAAAAGTAAAAATATATATATATACTTTTTCGATTAAGCAAAAACTGTCTTAAATAAATTCGTTAAGTTAAAAAATAAACAAACTTAATTATTTTAAATAGACAAATTCAGATAATTAACTATTAAGACAAAAAAAATAAGCATAACTCTTAGGCTATCGCTCTTTGCATGGAGGATATCGAAATTTAGATTCTCAAAAGTTGGAAAAACAAAGGCTACCTTAATAAGATATTTTTATTTTGTTGAGAAGAAATGTATCAAGTAAAGAAATTATCTTATAATTACACGCTTATAATCATCCTACCACAATAGATAATTATCTAAAGACAGCACCATATAAGAACTTTAGTCCCAATGCAAACACAATTATTCAAAAGACATTAACCATTCTCATATGATAAAACTAAAACGTTTACAACCTTTCCCCTAGGCTTGTTCACCGAATGGAGGATGATAAGGAGTAGGAATGACGAATAAATTATCTTTTCTTCTAACTGTCATACCATAGCCTTCTGTCATGTCCAAGTTTTCGCTTTTCATTCCACTGGGGAGTTTCCAGTTAAAATGGTACAATAACATTGCAAGTGGAACCTCTAAATTAGCCATGGCGTATGCTATTCCAGGACATATCCTCCTACCAGAACCAAATGGCAGAAATTGAAAGTTACCACCTTTGTAATCGATAGAAGAATCAAGGAATCTCTCTGGAATAAAGCTCTCAGGTTCATTCCAGATTTTTGGATCCCTTCCCATTGCCCATGAATTGACAATGACTTTAGCTTCGGCAGGTATGTCATATCCTCTAATTCTACAACTTTCTCTGCATTCTCTTGGAAATAAGATTGGTGAAGGCATATGCAATCGCAGAGTCTCTTTTATAACTAGCTTCAAATATTGCATTTCTTCGATCTTCCCATTATTGTTAAAGACTTCTCTTACTTCAGCTTGAGCCTTTTTCAGGATTCTCGGATTTTTCAACATTTCTGAGAACATCCAATCAAGAGTTGTTCCAATAGAGTCACCTCCACCACCAAACATTTCCTGAAAAGATATTTATGTGTTCTGGTTAAATCATTTATGTAAATATATATGGATTCAAATTCTAACTAAACACAAATGTCTATGAGCTTCCATCCATCATAAAGCAAGTTTGCCTATGTAACTAAAGCTTTTTGTTGAATCGTTGGTGCAACTTCTAGATTATATACAAAGCAAGAAAAAGAAAAGTTCATTTTCTACTTGAATTGTAAACAGAAGTTCAAATTTTACTTGAAATCTAATGCAAGTAAAAATTGAAGGATTTGGAGCCACAATTGCTAAGGTGGTTTGCAAGATTTAAATGCTAGAAATTGTTTTATATAGAAAATGGAGTAAACAATCCTATACTTACAACTTTCAAAGAAAGAGATAATAAAGGATGTCCTGATGTTGGTAAAAATACAAATTAGTTTAGCCATATTTAATAATCGATATCTACAATCTCATTTGTTTCTTAATATTTTAATTATATACAAATAGATCCATTAACTCATATTATTATTCAAGAAATTAAAAGCAATTAACATGCTCCATAAAATATAGTTATTTCAAATATTTTAATGAAACAAAAGAGTTTTATATTTTTAATTAAAGTTTAAAATTATTTTTTATTTCGATTCTATTTTATTTTCAACTCCTGTACAAAGGTTTTCTTTTCTTTTTTTTAAGAAATTGTTTTATAAAACCCAAGTAAAGCTAGGCCTAGATCCTAAAGTTATCAAAAAAACAAGTTTTGTAAAACTAAATTTTTGGTGTAAGGTTTGAAGGAATTTAAACTGCAATAAAAATTTATAATGAGTCAACACGAAATTTGATCATTGTGCAAACCTATATGGCTATCGTAATGGAATAGATGTCAGCATCAGTTGAATCTCTTCATAGTTACATGTGAACAAAATTATGTAGTTCGTATTTTCAGTATTTTATTTAAAAATTGATGATGAAAAAGGCTTTGAGAAATTAATACAATAACAAGCCAACTTATTAATTATGGAGGAAATATTAATGCTGCTTTATTCTACTGGATCTCTCAAATTACAGTTTTCTGGCACTTATTCTATTTATTATTACGTATAAAATATTATTTCAGTTTCTAAATACTTAATTCCAACATTTTTAAAAGCAAAGACTAGTGAAAAGAAAAAAGAAAAACAAACATGGAATTGAGGATGCAAATTAATATGGATTTGACCCAATTTTTGGTTCACATATATGATCTGAGAGGTAAGGAAATTACCTATACGCATAGAAGGAAAAGAAAATACTTACAGTGAGTAACGCTTTGACACTGTCCGTAGTTATGGGAAATTCAAGATTACCATGCTCTTGAACGTTCAAGAGAACATCTACTAGATCTTCATCTTCTTCCTTTTTTCCCGTCTTTAATCTTGCCCTGAGCTTTTTATGTTCATCGATAACGTCTGAAATAATTTTGTCTGCTTGTTGATGCATTTTCTCTACTCGAGACTTCATTCCATTCATGGATGAAAGAAATTTGAGTGAAGGAAAAACATCTACTATAGTCGTACCTGCAATTACTTTGGCAACTCCCCTAACGATGGATATCATTTTTTCTTGGTCTTCGCATGTGTCGCCAAACGCTATTTTTGAAGTGAGAGTATATGCTAACAAGACCAGTTTTTCAGTAAGATTAATCACTGTCCCTGACTTTGAAGCAAGCCAATTAATGAGATTAGACATCTCTTTCTCTCTTATTGATTGAAAAGATTGAACTCTTTTCGTGGTTAAAACCTCCATGACAATTATTTTTCGTAGTTGTCTCCAGTAATCGCCGTATGGAGTGAAGACCATACCACTAGAATTATATGTCATCGCTTTTGCTGTTACCGTTTGAGCCCTTGCTGCAAAGTTAATATCATGAGTTTTCAACACTTCTTTCGCAATTTCTGGTGATGAAACAACATATATGCGAAGTTCTCCAGCTTGTAGATACATAAAGGGTCCATACTCTTTTGCCAAATTTGCTAGTGCACGATGAAGCTGTGTGCCAACAAGCTGGTGCAAGTTTCCAATGATAGGTAATTTCCATGGTCCTGGTGGTAGATTTAGAGATCTATCACTGGTTTTGGATCTCTTCCCTATTTTCAGAATCATGAAAATAAAAAGAAGAAACATCAGAAGCATTGGGAAGCAGGATAATACAGACCCCATGATGTAAGAATATAATTGACTAGAGAGAGTATAAAATCTTATATAGATATTCTAAGATAAAGAAATACATCCAAATGTTCGGTCTTTTATAGATGCTTTAAATTATGCTTGAATATATTGGTGTGGTAGTTGTTATTCGCTAAACTTGATTTGTCTATATTAAATGAAACAGTGCTATATTTATGATCATGAAATTTCTCAATTTGGCTATAAATACTAATTGTCGCGGAATAAAATCAGCCGCTACTAACAACAAAAGCAATCACCTAGATACGTGGTGAGTTAAGTCCCTTATAAATTTTGATTCAAAAATTAAGACATTACAATAAAACCACTTCTAATAAATAGTAGTGAATATCCATCCACGTCATTATCCATGACACATTATCATTCACGATGGCCAAAGTTTTCAAGACTAAAACCTTGAAGACATGACCAACCCTAGCCCACCCTCAGGACCATTGTGTAATTTTCTTTTAAGGTAGGACCTCCAGTAGTTCCTAGTAGCACACTTGAACAGGGCCTTAGGATTTTATTTGCCAAGCCAAGAACCTTTATTTCCGGCCTATTCCGAGCAACCATAAATTGGCAATATTAAAAATTGGCATATGATGGTAATGTCTGGCGTTGCAGACCAACTTCATCGTTGCTTGCTTGGCACAACAACCCACCAAATAACCCATTGTGCAATGCAATGATTATCTGATAGTCAATAAACCTTATAGTATACACCAAGCTCCTATCATAAGTCACACATCACTTCAATTCTTCGAGAAGTGCATGTGGGAGAAACTTGTAAGACATGACATTCACTCTTTAAAAAAGAAGTTGATTTCATTGAAAAAAAAAAGTTCAAAAACTTTGATCTTTTTTTCCATCCCTTTTTGCAACCACAATTCATCATCTTCACATTTCTTCTCATATACATTCAATGGGAACAAAAATCACCCTTTCTTTATTTAGTTTCTTGTTCTTCCTTTCCTACTTGCTGTAGTCGTACCCCATATTGAATTGAGCATCGGAATTTTTTTGTCGAAAAGTCAGCATTACTTTGAACTTCTTTGTGTTTGCAGATTAGCAAGAATAGGGAATTGTTCAAACCATCACTATGAAGTGTTTAAAGTCAACTTCATTGCATCTATGTCAGCTTGACAATCAAGTAAATTTTGAGTATCAACAACTGGCACCATCTATGGAAAAGGGGTGAAAAACCATTTTCCACTAATTTCCAAAATCAAGAAGGTTTATCATGAGTGCTTTTTGAATTGTTAACCATTCTTAGTAACCTTCCTAATACATAGGTATTTCATCATTTCAAGCTCCAACCATCATTGGAAACAATTTTCTCCAAAATTGTTTAGAGAAGGCATTTCATCATTTCAAGTTCATTCTTATAAAAACCAAGTGAATATTGTTAGAGATATGCCCTAAAATCAATTGTATCATACGATATTACGCCTTTGTATATATATTTTGTAATTAGTTATAAAGTTATTTATGATTAATAAAATGGTAATTATTTCATTTTGCATTTGTTTAATTGCTAATTTTAATTTTAGTTTTAATTTTATATTTAATACAGAATGAGATCCCATAATGTATTATGAGTGAAGATTCTATTTGCAAAATATTATAAATATAAGTATAAAATCTATGATTTAAATAAATTCTAATTAGGTCCCGATTGAAATAATATCATTAGGGATAATGATATTGTATGATTGGTATGTTTCGTTACTATCACTAATTAGTATTCGATGCAATAATTCGATGACAACTCTCATATCACGAGAGCATAAATATGGGTATTACATTTGAGAATATGTTACTAAATTTGATCAAATGCGATAAATCATATGAGCAATTATCTACAATTAATTATTCATCGGACAACCGTACTAGTGTACTACTTATCCTTTGACCTAAAATATCACGGTTATCCTTCGCATTGAGACACGTCATTCACTTGTGTATATAGCATCAGACTATTCACTCCTAGTGAAAGAAACTTGATGGTAATATGTGTTGGAGATATGCCCTAAAATCAATCGTGTCATATTGTTCGACGCTATCATTGTATTGTATATATACTATAAATATTAATTGTAAATTTATTTATAATTAATAAATAGAATTAATTATATCATTTTGCATTCCATCAGTTGCAATATTAATTGATAATTTGATTATAAATGCAAAATCAGATCCCGTAAGGTATTATGTATTAAGACTTTATCTACAATGTGTTGTAGATATGAGTACAGAGTTTATGATTTGAATACATCCAAATAAGTTCTCGATTAAGATAATGTCATTAGAGATGATGACATTGCTTGACTGGCATATTTTGTTACTGCCAATGATTAGTATTCGATACTAATAGTTGAGTGACGAATCTCATGTTACAAAAGCATAAATATGGGTAGTGCGTTTGTGAACGTATTACTGAACATGACTAATCACGATGAGTCACTTGGGTGGATGTCCACTTTCAATGATAAGTCGCACAATCGTATTAGTGTACCACTAGTCCTTTGACTTGAGATATCACGGCTGCTCTTTAAACTGAGACACATCGTTCACATATGTATATTGTATCAGGCTAGCCACGCCTGATGAAAGAAGCTTGATAGTAATGTGTTCTTTTTGTATGAGGACAGGTGATGATTAAGATGAAATCTACTGGCTTAGACATCTAAGCTTAAGGTCCTAGGCAGGGATTGAAGTCCCAGTTCATAGAATCTAAAAGGGGGGTGAATTGGATTTTTATAAAATTTTAAACAAAAATATGAAATGATCAAGAGAAGGCAAATGAAAACTACGTGCACAAAAATTAAATAGACAAGATGAGATTTTTATAGTGGTTCGACTACAGGTTTACGTTCACTCTTCTTGGTTGAATCCACTCACACCGAGGATCACTAAGTCTTTGTTTCATGGGTCAGGAGAAATCCAAGTACAACACCTTCTTTGAACGGGTGAAGGAAAACCACAAAATACAACTTTCTTTCTTGACGGGTGAAGTGTAACCCAAAAGAAATCTTTCTTATTAATCGGGTGAAGAATAGCCCACAAACGTTTCAATAAAAATAAATTTTACACTCTTACTAGTGTAAATAAACAATAAATGAAAGCTTTCTCTCACTAAAAAATTAAATACAAACTCTATTGAAGCAGATGATAATGAGAGAATATTTCAGAGAAGAATATTTGCTGGCTTTGATCAACTTGTTCTTAATGCACTTTTAACTTCACGTTTTATCTTCAAAATTTTTTGTTTATATATCTACCATAAATTCTTCTCAATGGTCATCTTTTCCTTCATTAATGACGAAATTTAATTGTTTTGAACTAGCCGTTACAAACTTGATTTTAGCAAAGGTGTCGATACGTTTGAGAATTTCAGTTTGAAGGTATCGATACGTTTTCCAATTATATCGAAATACTTTGACGTAGATAAAATAAAGTTCGTCATAAAGGTGCTTGATCCTGTCCTCAGGGTGTCGATACGTTTGAAGAAAATTCAGGGGTATCGATACATTTGAGAAGAGGGTGCTTGATCACATCTTGAAGTATCGATACGTTTGATCAGTCTTCCAGGGTATCGATCCGTTAAGCCTTAAGGTATTGATACGTTTGATGAAAGGTTCCAAAACGTTTGAGCGCAGATCAAAGGTGTCGATACGATTTAGCGCAAGGTTTCGAAACTCGAGCTTTTATTTTGTATTGTGACTAAAACGTGTCGGTATGTTTGAGCAACATATCGATACGTCTGTGTTTTGGTGAGCTTTTCTTGACGCTTTCTTTATATTTTTCTCACATGCAAAAATGTATACACTTTCCAAGAAAATAAGTGACTTATATGTGTTCATTTATCAAATAAATTCATTTGAATTATCACCTATACGCATTTTTGTTACTTGTTATTTATTTTGGTATTATCAAAAATAATATAACATAGAAAATTAATTATGCCATTAAATCATCAAAAAATAACTTAAAGATATCAATCTCCCCCTTTTTTGATGATGACAAAATATATGCATAACACGTGAATTCTCCCCCTTTTTGGCAACAATCAAAGAATGGAAACAATCAACGAATGATGTATAGAGAATGAAAGAGACAAGCATCGCATAAAACGTAATAGAAAAAAAATTCAAAGAATATAAATTTCATAAATGTAAAAAAATGATCCAAAGAACAGAAATTTCATATCATCCAAAACAGCAACAAAAACACTATAATCATCAAAAATACAAGGCCATCTAATCAGAATCAAAAATATCCTCAGGGCATGAGGAGGAGCCGGTCTCAAATGGAGTCGAGGAAGGCGTACGAACTCCAGATGACGAAAGACAAGTGCGAGGGGGCGTAGGCTAACAAGGACGGAAGAAGGAAGGCAAAGGAGGCTGACAAGCCACGGGAGATGGATGAAAACCATGATAAGACCCGGGTGTAGCTACGACTGAGTGTCATAGGTGAGCAATCTCACCCACAAATTTCTCCTCCAGTTCATCCAATCTCTGCTGCATAAGCATGTTATGATCAAACAATTCAATCTTGACCTTGTCGACCATCGTCCCCAATGTGTCTGTGACTGAGAAGGCTTCGTTCATCCAAGTGTCTAGCTTCTGCACAACCATTATAATTGTTAACTCAAGAGTGGTGAAGCTCTCCAGAAGTTGATCAATCTTGAATTCCAAGGAGGCTGCAGAAAGAGCCAATGGCACTGAAGCTCTAGGCTGGGTCGACGTAGAGGGATCAGTCAATGTAGATGGTGGAGGTATAGGCATGGCCTGTGGTTGTGGTGCTAGTAAAGGAATTGGAGGCAGAGGTACCTGCTGTTGCTGTTGCGACTGTGGTACTATCTCCTCAGGCTGCTCCTCAACGCCGGCATCCTGACCACCCTGATCAACTGCAAAACCCACGTCCTCGACCCGAATATAAGGGCCACTAGCAACCTTCAGTATCCAGACACCAAGATATGTCTGCTCGTACCCTATTTTGCGATAGTCTTGCTCAACATGCTCGAGGGAGGTGGTTTCTGGTGATCAACGTCCTCTAGTACCTCTGGAGTCACTTTTCGAATCAACTCGAAAATCAAAAAGCCATAGTACAGGTTATATCTCTGAGATGCACCTCAAACTATACTTGTAATCATCCAGTATGCGAGGTTAGGTCTCTGATGGGTAATGATACACTCCATCCACCACATGTCCTCCACTGTCATTTCCGCAAATTTATCTGATCGTACATTCAGATTGTGGGCAACAATCAAATGTAGGATCCGCTCATGTAGCTGGAGTTTAGAAGATTTGTTCTCCACAGCCTGTAGTCCTACGTTCTTGAAAATGGTCCTACAGGCTTCCAAAGGGTTGAAAGCCAAAGGGATGTAGTGGTCTCCACCCAGAATCAACCTAAACTGCTCACAAATGAACTCCTCATCAACAATAATCTCCACACCCCTGAGCCATGTCCGAAATTTGGTGACCATGTTTCTACCGGTCTCCGGATCCTTGATGTCCAAATTCGAGTAGAATAACCGTACAAGCTCGGGGTAAAACTCCTCCTTAATGCTTAAGAAAGGCAACCACCCAAATCTTTCTATCTGTGCTAAATAAGGGAATCTCATGCTTTCGAGGAGAGAGAAGGTGATTACCCGACCTGGTGTGACAATACCAGTGGCGAACATCATGAAGAAACGCTTCTATTGATCGACTGAGCTGAAACCCCACGGCTTTGGTTCATCCGGAATGGCAGCTGAAGAAGAAGAGGTGGGGGTTTTCCTCTTTCGTCGTTCAGCTTGTACTGAAACCTTCATACGAGGAGGCATTTTCGTTTTTGAAAATGAGAGAGGTGATCGAATAGTTGAAAGAAAGAGGGAAATGAAGGATAGGTGTGAGAGAATCGTGATAGTTTGTAAAGAAATAGTGAATTAAGAACGGTTACACTGAAGAACGTGGGGAGATGAAGAGAGAGAGGGTTAGTTTTGAATTTGAAAAGGTGGAAGATAAAGAGTTGGCGGTTTTTGAACGTGCCCTAGGTTAAAACGACATAGTTTAGGGCAAACGTGTCGATATAATTGAAAACATATCGATACATTTTGACGTTAGATCCGAAACCTCGTCACAAAGGTATCGATACGTTTGAGGATACACTCAAACGTGTCGATACGTTCGTTCGTATAAACACGAAATTACCGTCTAGAAGGTATCGATACCTTGTCTAAAGGTATCGATACATTGGTTAGATATTCAGCACCTTTTAAATGTGTCGATACGTTGAACGAGAACGTGTCGATACTCGGGAAGAGGTATCAATACGTTCAAGAAAAAAGATCAAGCACGTTTGGAAAAAACCCAAACGTGTCGAAACGATTAAGGAAACTTCATCAAGCACATTGAGAATATAATGAAACATGTTGAAACATATATGAAAAACTTCAATACACAATCAAATTCAACCAACATTACTTGAATATTTTCAAATAATTCATGCTCACAAACATGTATCTCATAAAATCATGTCTTTTAACAAATAAAATCAAACTATAAGGTCAATCAATGCTTATCATACCAAGATTATTTCTTAAGAAATATAATCAAGTTTTATCCAAAGGTTTTGTAAAAATATTTGCTAATTGATTCTCAATATTTACATATTCAATGCATACATCATTCTTTTGGATATGATCTCAAATAAAATGATGTTGAATCTCAATATGCTTAGTGCACGAATGATGCACTGGATTCTTAGTAAGATTTATGTCACTAGTGTTATCATACATGATGGGTATGTTATCAAAATACAAACTATAATCTAATAGTTGATGCTCTATCCACAAGAGTTGTGCACAACAACTGCTCACTGATATGTATTCAGCCTCGGTGGTAGATAAAGCAACTGAATTTTTCTTTTTACTCACTCATATCACTAATGCATTGCCTAAGAAATGACAAGCACAACTTGCGCTTCTTCTATCAATCTTACATCCCCCAAAGTCTGCATCCAAATAACCTTTCAGATCAAATAAGCCATCCTTGGGATAAAACAATCCCAAGTTGGGTGTGCCTCTAAGATATCAAAAAATTCATTTCACACCACTTAAGTGAGACTCTTTGGGGTCGGACTAAAAACGTGCGCACACACATACACTATATAAAATGTCAGATTGAGATGTAGTAAGATAAAGTAATGAACCTATTATGCCCCTATAAAGCTTAGGGTCAATACCCTTGCTATGCTCATCTTTATCTAATGAGGTGGATGAACTCATAGGTGTATCCACGTGTTTACCATCTACAAGCTCGAATTTTCTCAAAAGATCCTTTACATATTTTGATTGAGAAATATATATACCATCTAAGGTTTGTTTGATTTGTAATCCCAAAAAGAAATTAAGTTCTCCCATCATACTCATTTCAAATTTGTTTTTAGTTAAATTTGAAAAATCTTCACAAAGAGAATCATTTGTGCTACCAAAAATAATATCATCAACATATATTTGGACAATGAGTATGTCATTCTCTTTTGAATTAATAAAAAGAATTTTATCAACACTCCCCCTGTCAAAGTTATTTTCTAATAAAAAATTAATAAGTCTCTTGTACCAAGCTCTAGGATCTTGTTTCAAACCATAGAGAGCTTTAGTTAATTTGAAAACATGATTTGAAAATTTTTGATTTTCAAAACCGGGAGGTTGTTCAACATATACTTCTTCATTCAAAATACCATTTAAAAATGCACTTTTTACATCCATTTGAAATAGTTTGAAGTTTTTGAAACAAGTAAAGGATAATAGGATTTGGATAGCTTCTAGTCTAGCCACGGGAGCATACGTTTCATCATAGTCTATCCCTTCCTCTTGCTTATAGTCTTGAGCAATAAGTCTAGCTTTATTTCTAATGATGTTACCATACTCCTCTAACTTGTTTCTAAACACCCACTTGCTGCATATAATGAATGATGTGAAGGTCTTGGAACTAAGTCCCACACTTGGTTCCTTTGGAACTGATTTAGTTACTCTTACATTGCCATAATCCACTCCTCATCTTTTAAGGCATTATCAATTTTGTTTGGCTCTATATGAGACACAAATGCAAGGTTTTGTATTTCCTCTAAATTTTGAGGAAGTTCTCTAGATGCTCTTCTAGTTCTAATTCCTTGAGAGGGATCACTTATGATTAACTCTCTAGGATGATGTAATACATACTTCAAAGCCTTTGGAAGCTCCCTAGAATGAGTGTCAAAATGTTCAATATGCTCCTTACACTAATTGTCACTCAACTTCAAGTCATTCATCTTATTTGATAGTTCTAGATCATCAGTTTTCTCTTTAGCAAGCATTCTCAATACATCAGGTTCCGTTTCATCAAAAGTGATATGCATTGATTCCTCTACAACCTGAGTTCTTTTGTTATAAACTCTATATGCTTTGCTCTTA
>JAVXUL010167597.1:0-12996 GCA_035590515.1 Trichilia minutiflora
TATAGGCTTGCAGCGATTGTCATGAGCTTGATATCCTAAGGTCAGGCGTGATAATTTTATTGGTATCAAAGCTTTTGATTTTATAAATGTTTATGATGTTTCGTTTTGATTTTTCCTTAATTTTGGTCTTTTGAGATCTCCAAATGGTTGAGAAATTTAATAAAGTTTATTATCAGTGGACCATAGATTGAGTCGAGTTAAATTTTGATTTATTAATTTGATATGATAAATTGAATGCTTATTATGTAGAAATATTGCCATGATCCAAAAGGGAGAGGGGTAGATCTTGGAGGAATGTAGTGATCCGAGATGATCAGGAAGCTTTCTCCCATGCTCCACCTTGTGCTTATGATGAGGAGCAAGTCCATGTGGATTCTCCACCACAGATACAAAATACCAAAAATAATTTTTTGGGAGGACAACTGGGTCTCTCGTTGGCGTCAGGGGCTTGGAGGTAAATATCCTCAAGAATCTTAAAGTATGATGTAAAGGCTTCTAAGTATGTCTCCATTATTATTAAGGAAACCAATCACGTTCGTATGGAGATCTATCTTCTAAAACTGGCGCTGAGCTAGTCACCAACGCTAATTCTCTCGCTGAGTTGTCTCTCCCAGAAGCAGCCTCAGGTATAGTAGAGAAAAAGGTAGAAATAGAAGAGATTTCTATCTAGAAAATAGAGGGAAATGGTTTATGTAGTGTTGTAGGGTCATTAATATCTTAGAGACATTTTTATTTCTACATAAAGCCACTTTGTCCTAATGACTAGAACCAAAGCAAGACACAGATTTTATTTTCTACAAATGTGTCTATATTATTTTTGGAATCACTCTCTACTTGTTTATAGATTTCAAATCATGCGTATGATTATTAACAGAAGATTATCAAACTACCATAACAGACATACATACATTTATTTTTCTATTGTACACTATCATAAAATACTAGACATTACAGAAAAATAAACATATAGTTCTGGTAAGAAGATTTACTAGATGTGATGAAGAAAAAACGAGACGAAATTTGTTGGTGGATTGATTTAAGATTGGAGACGAAGATTATAGAGAACATTAGGGTATTTGAGAAAAAGTTGTTGTCATAGATGAAGAGGAGGAAAAGAGGCTAGAGTGAAAGAAGGGTAGTAATAATGTTTTACAGATCTCTTTTTATATTTAAATACGTTTTATACGGTATAAATAAATATTTATTTATTTATGTATCTTTTATCGTTCACTCACAGAGTATACTTCTGTATACTCACCCCCCTCACCCATCAGTTTCAAGTGCGCATAGGTAGTGGATTAGTGGTGGTGATCGCTTCATCGGCTTAAAGCTTCAGGTATAAGCTATGTCGACTCACTCTGCATCATTCTTAGTTCACTGGTGTCTGTATTTGTGTTTTCTTTTGTTATGAACCTTTTTAAATAGCAACAGATTTGTAATAACTATTATATTTATATTTTTGGGATGGATTGATTCCCACAGACTTTATTTGATTGAATATTGCTGGATCAATACTTTATTTATATTAAAGTATTTGAGATTGTTTTAAGAAAACTGATTTGAAGTTTGGGTGTTTGGGTGTGAATTTATTGGAAGTGTTTTGTAAAAAATATTTGGAACAGGTTTTCGATAAATGCCTTACAGGCTTATAGGGGGTATTCTGTGTGATTGAATACACCCTAAAAATATGTGACGGTTGTCATGTATAGGACTCACGGATTGGGACGTGATAAAATAACTTCGATCCTCATGGTCGCAAACACCAATACATCCATATCAATAACTAGCTCATCAACCATAGCATCATATTAAATCCAATCGAATTCAAATCAATATATATACAATCATTATCAATCTAAACATAATATAACATCTTATATATAAGTTCGATCATAAAATTATAATTTGGCCACCAAGCCTCAAATATCGTATAAAATTAATTCACAAGCCATTCATTTATAAAATTTATAAAACATAGGCAATAAATGAAAATCTAACATCCTAAAACAATTTAAATTATTTAAATTTAGCATAAAATATTGTTAAAAAAATAAAAACGAATGAAAATATCTATTCACTGTATAGGGAATGTATACATTTTCTATTCACCTCTCGCTATTCAGGGTCGTCTCTAGCGCACCCCGTACCTAATTCATACAAGTTTACACATTTATATAGATACAAATACTCAAAACTTAGTAATTATGTATATATAAATGCATATGTATCTTAGTCTAGGCTTTCCTAACAATTTACCAAATTCTTCGCGAAATTATTAAGTTCTAGTTATCCAATGCATTTTTGCAAGTGAAACCTTATAGAAATTTATTTACACCATTTATTGATAAATTCTAACAAATTTCAAAAATTTTGTCAACTATTTCAATTTCGCCCTTTTTTTCCTTCGTTTTCAAGTTTCAAAAATTCCACTTCCAATGTATTCGTTTGATTAATAATTACACTAAATTTAATTAAATTACATAAATTCGATCTAAATTCGCAAAAAACCCAAATGCACTGTATTGGTTACTATTTATTTTGGTCATTTAAAATTCCACAATTTTAATAAATTAACCATACATAACTCTATGTCATAATTAACATAATTGAATTTAAAATTTTGATAATTGGGATAAAATTAAAATTATAAATAGTAAATCATAACTTCTATAATTCAATTAATATATAGAATTAACGAGCTAAATAGGTAAGAAAGCTCACTAATCAATGTTTAGTAGCTTCAGTATACTTTAATTTAGCTTAATTTTGAAAAATCTCTCTGGATTTAAGAGTTTGAAGTTCCTGTTTAACCCATTTGAATTGAAACTCAAATCATGAAAATAATCATATCATGTTGATGAGGAGATCGAATGAAGCAAAAATATGTAAAAAGATTGATGAAAAGTCGGAAGATTGAAGGAAAAGAGAAGCTGGGGAAAAAGGTTGGGTTGCTGGGATGAAGAGTGAGGAGGAAATTGAGGGAACGGCTTTTTTATAATAATGGTAATTGGTAAATGATAAATTTCATAATGACCCTTGGATAATTTGAAATTTAAAAGAAAAAGGAGGAGGGTTTACAACTCTGATCTCAAATCACAATCTTGAAAAATTAGTCAAGATAATTACATATTTTTAAAAATATATAATTAACAATTAGATAATTAATAATTTTTTTATTAAAAACGTTACTTAAAATTCAATTAATAAGAGATTTACTTGACAAAAAAACTCTATTTAAAAAAATACCAAACACACAAAATACTCTTTTATTATCTAAGAAATTTATTTTTATTGCTAAAATTTTACTTATATATGTATAAATTCAACCATTATAACCTCTATTTAAAGCATTCAACTTGAAAAAGTTATGTTAGATAAATTTAAAGAATAATTTTATTGAACCTTAAGTGTTAAGGAAGTCATAAATTAGAATATATAATAGTTTTAAAACATCAAGATCTTCCATAATTCAATAATACTATGTATATACAAACTCAAATAAATAGTTTTGATATAATTACATTATTATCACATGTTTTATACAATTTTTTTATGTATATTTTCTTCTACTCTCGTAAAAACATATGAGACAATATATGATAAATTAGATAATACTACCACACTAATTTGTTTGTTGAATTTATTTGCATGGCAATACTCTTAACAACTACTCATCAAAATGAAAGGACCTCATTTTCCGGAAATGCAAGTAATTTGTTATATAAATGGTTTCTCAAACCTTATTTCCAATTATTGACGAGCTCAGTATCAATCAACATCAATTACAGTCCAGTCGCCTTTAAAGTTTAAATCATTAAAGCCTTTTCAAACCAACAACACATGCTCCTGATTCAGCAGCTGGCTTTTCTCAGTTGATTAAATACTTCCAAGTTCAACCCATAATTCAACAATTGATCACCAAACTTGCATGCAGTTGCCAATTGCGTCTCAGCATGGATGAGAACTTGAAGAAGATTGCTAAAGAGGGAGATGTCAATGCTTTCTATTCAATTTTTGAAGAAGATCCATATGTTTTGGATCAAATTGATAAGATACCGATAGTTCAGACTCCTTTACACGTAGCTGCAAGTTCTGGAAATACTCGTCTAGCAACTGAGATATCAACCCTAAAACCATCATTTGCTCGGAAGTTAAACCCTCTAGGGTTTAGCCCCCTGCACTTGGCTCTGGAAGAAGGGCACGATCAAACGGTGAGAGCGATCATAAAAATCGACAGTGAGCTCGTTCGTGTTAAATCAAAGGGGAGGACTACCCTTTTGCACTGTGCAGCTGAAATAGGAAATGTCGATCTTGTGGCTGAATTTTTGTCTGTTTGCCCGTCATCTATTGAAGATCTGACAGTTGGTTTGGAAACTGCTGTTCATGTTGCTGTCAAAAACAGCAAGTTCAGGGCTTTTAAGTTGTTGTTGGGATGGCTTCAATGGTTTTCCGACAAAGACGAGATCCTAGAATGGAGGGATGAAAACGGAAACACTGCCTTGCATATTGCAACATCTACAAATCAACCTGAGGTATCAGCTGTCTGACTTAGTATTATTAATTGTTCTAATATTGCTTCCTTCCTTCAGATTAATCATTGAATATATGTATATATATATATATAAGAAATCTATTCATCGTAGATAGCCACATAGAAAAAGAAGAAATCATTATTTCATATTGCGATTGTACTTATCATACAATTCAAATTAGGAGAATACGGAAATCAATGAAAGCTAGCTCTCCACAAACTAGACAATTTAGAACTGAATACAAGATACAGGTTAATCAAACATCATCTATCCATGATTAATATTATTATAAGGTCATCCCTTATATCTTCCTTTATTATATTATGTGTTACTTTGCTTTATAAATGGTGAGTGTTTTTTCTTTTTCTTTTTCTTCTTTGACAGTATAAATGGTTAAGTTAATAGAGATCAAATACAATTTTTATATTGATCACCAAAAAAAATCAGTATATTTTCCATTGAATTTGGATTTCTGCTTATGTGAGGGCTTCTCATTCCTGCAAAAAGTAAGTTTACAGGAGTTCATCCCTAATTTTCATGTTTCATCTTAGGGTATATAATTGGTATATCCACTTAATTTATAAGTACAACAATTTAAATAATAAATACAAATTTGTACTTGAGAATTAATACTCGTTCTCCCACTTATATTTGATATCTAATAATTTCATTTTAGAATAGTTATGAATTCAAGTTATAACACTTAATTTCAATCTTAACTACAAACTCCTTAATTATTTCTAAGCATAGCAGTTAATTAAAATATATGATAATCAAACACATTTTATACTCCAATTTTTTTTTTTTTTATTTGGTTCAGTAACTTTTCTATGGTTCAAGTACAATTGGTGATTACATTTCATACTATATGTACATTAGAATTATAATATCTCAATTTCAAAACGACCTGAATAAATTTATTAATTTTACAGAGACCTCAGTACCAAAAGTCTTCCTTCATGTAATGTATTCATAGGATACATGTGAACCTATACTTGTATTTACATTTACAGATTTTTAATTTATCTAGACTTAAAACTCAGGAGTGTAACTCGGCGGTTTAATAACCATTTGTATTTGGGTTTCAAATTCAGTTTGAACCTGAGGTGAGAGAGGTGGGGCTATAGTTATATTAAAAAAATTGAGACTAATAATTGATTCAGTATAATTTCCTTTTTGATGATATAGGTCATGAAATTATTGATTAAGTACGTGAACATAAATGCTAAGAACTCGGATGGTTTGACAGCCATGGACATATTCAACCGTCAAAGAGATACATTGGACGAAGAGGTTGGGAATATCCTCCAGTTTCATGTTAAAGCAAACAGAGGCTCTGATATAACACTTGCAGAAAAATTCACTTTTGGGCTGCCATTTTGGGAAAAATGGTACGAAAATTTCAGCATTAAAGCTTTACGAAGCCCCAAAAAAGCTCCAAACGAGGTCCTAAATTTAATACTTGTGGTAGCTATATTGATTGCATCAGCCACTTACCAAGCTGGCCTTAATCCTCCCGGAGGATATTGGCAAGACAACTTCTATGCAAACACCACAACTTCCAATAACATTGATCAAGGTGGGCAGCAGATTTTGCACCGTGCCGGAGAAATGATTCTGGACCCTTCCCATCTCTTTATTTTCTTTGTTTCAAATACCCTAGCTTTTTTTTCATCAGTCCTCATAATTCTTATACTGATAATCAGGCTGCCTTATTTTCCCGTACTTTGCGTATCTTCAGTCTGTCTCTTTAACGCATATCTACTTTCACTGTTATTCACATTTCCATCAGGAAAAACTACAGACAGCAGTGCATGGACTTTTTTCTTTTCGGTTTGGATTGCTATTTGTTCACTTATAGCACTTGCAGCTCTAGCGTTTCCCTTCATAGTAATATTATTTGGTCGTTGTCAGAATTCGTTGGAAAATATAAAAAGACATCTGGGTTATCTCCACTGATATTTCATGTATATGAGTTATGAGATTTCGTGGGTAGTATCTGTAATCAAACTTTTTGTTGATGAGTCTCAATAAATCAAATCTGTAATTTTCGGGTAGGACCAAAATGCAAGAATTATGAAGTTTGCAGGAAGGACTAAAGTGCAAGCTTTGCAGATATTTCATTAAGGGTAGTTTGGGAAATTCATTGGACAATGTTGTTAGTTTGTTAATTTTGCCTAATAAGAGTTCAAGTAGCGATGTGGGATAAGTAGACGTGAATTCTTCATTTTGCTGGGATCTTGAATCAACTGTAAAGGTTGGCAGTGTGAGTGAAATAAAATTCTCTCTGGGTTTTCCTCCAAGAATCATTTTCTTGCTTGCTTTCTTGTTTTCGTCTTCTTTTCTGTGTGTGTTCTCTTGTTGCTTTGTGTGTGTGTGTGATTTGCCAGATACAGAAACTGGAGACTTGCTGATCTGATTCGAGTTCTGTGAAAGGATTCGAAGGACTGGGAGTTGATTGCAGAAGGCGACGCTCGCAACACTTTTTAGTATATGTTATTTGCATATTCATGGTTTTGTAATCATGGTTTCAGATCATTAATCAATATTCTTAATAATATTTGTGACTATTGTTGATGCTTATTATAGTGTAATATACATTTATTTATAACGATAGTATTGTCATTTTGTTTCTTTTATTGTTGTAGATTAACTAACAATAGCTATAACACAGCTTGTAGAGGTTTTGTTTTCTTGACTTGAATGAAAACGAGAGAGCCTTTCATTGCTTCTCGCACAGATTTTGCGAAGATTGTATTTGGGTTACATTCAGATTTGTTGGATTAGGATTCCAATAATGACAAGATAATAAAAAACATTAAATATAATTAAGAAAGTTTTTATGTTGAGTTATTTAGGTGATTGAAGTTGGTTTTAATTAAAGCACCTCTAGCTCTCAAATTGTTTCAACAATTTTGGTTAATTTAATAATTATAACTAATCTATTAACTTTTCTATTTAATAATAATATAATTATACCATAATAATTGTTACATCAATTTATATTTGTACAAAAAATTTATCCTCAATATTATTATTTTCTAATATAATTAAAATGTTACCTATTTGTGGGCTTATATTAATTATATAATTTATAATTTTATTTTAAAAAACAGGTTAATAAAATAGTTATTGAGTATATAAATTCAATTATGTGATTTAAAATAAATTAGATTTTACGTTTTTAATAAGATAGTTGGACAGTCAATGTAAATTATAGGTTATATTAAAATCTTTAATGAGATGGTCCAATACAAGCTAATTAAAGTAAATTCTCCCTGTTTATTTGCTGCTTCATTGTTGTTTTTATTAATTAACGCAATTATATATTTTTTGTGATAATTTACTTTGAAATTGGTGTGGATTTGTGTCCTCTTGAAGGGAATCAAATATTATATATTGTGATATTGTTTCGGGCTGGAAGTAGAACTATTGACCTGGAGCTGACCACATTGTCAAGTGGTAATCACGTGGAACTGAGTCCTAGTGATGTAGGCATTCAGGACAGATACGTAGTGCAAGAGGTAATTAAAGAGATGGCTAAGAATAGGCCTGTTGACACAAAAGGGAAAAAAGATATAATTGGTCGAATGGACCTGTGAAACTTTAGCCTCATCACATAAGCAAGTGGCTGGGATAATTGTTACAAGCAATTGGTTACCCATTGCTTTTGCTGTTGCTTTGTCTTTGTATTAGTTTATGATGCTGATTTTATGTTCTTTCCTATGTTAGTGTTGTTGAATTTTGCGACCACGGTGTCAACGAATTCCAACAAGTGTTAGTGCTCAATGATGTGGACAAGCTCTCAAAAGAAGCCCGGCATTCTGTTCTGAGAACAATGGAGAATACAATGCTTCTTATCGGTTAATTTTATGCTGCAACAGTTCTTCAAGAGTTACAGAAGCAATCTGGTCCCGTTTCTTGAATTTAAGAATAAATGCATGGACAGAAGAACAGGTAGGGAGTTCCTTAACCTGCTTTATATTTGTTTTTTATGGAAAATGTCCGTTTAGAAGACATCACAATAATAGCATCCTAACTTTTATATGTCACCTCGTACATTTTTTGTGAAATTGTATGCGCTGAGATAAATTTCAAAACCTTCATTTGGTTGGAATGCGGTTGCTTTCTTTTATTTTTTGATCTGTGGTAATATCTGCTGAACTAGGACATGCCAGTTTAAGTCTAGAAGTCCTTTGTAAAATGTTTATAAAGAGATGTCTAATCTGAATGGATCACTTGTATCCATTTTAGAGAAAATATAATAATACAAAATCCTTGTTCTGTCACATTATGTAAAAACCTTGTTCCCTTGAATTTGTGGATGATAGTAAGTGAAATCTTAGAATAACCCATTTTGTGAAATATTAGAAGACCTAATGACTGAAAGTGCCAATGGTATTTCTATTATGCCCATATAATATGTTTCTTTTATATTATTTGTGCCAGGTTGGTAAGGCTCTGGAGTTTATCAGAAGGAAAGAAGGACTGGAAATTCCACCTGGCTTTGTCACTCATATAGCAGATAAATCAATTTGGAGTTTGCGGAGGTCTATTTTGTCATTTGAAACTTGTTGTGTCCAACAGTTAAGATCCAAATGCCTTCTATAAATTAGTGGCAGCTTTGTATACTTCATCTCGTTCTCTCCGTTGTAGTGTTTAAAAATATAGCATCACATTTTTACTGGTTTCTTTCCACCATTGCTGTCCCTATAGGTATCCTTTTACAAGTAACCAAGCAATTCCACCTATGGATTGGGAGGAATATGTTGGTGAAATAGCATCTGACATAATGAAGGAGCAGAGCCCACAATGGTTCGATTTTGTTTATCAAACTTTGGACCAATGTTATAATAGTAGAACCACTCTGATATTTTACAGTCATTTAAATTATCTATCGTATCAACTATTTTTTATTATTGGTAACCGTTATACTTACTTGAAAAGTATGTTCTAAACCACAAATTGTACTTTGATATTTTATAAACATTTAATTTGTCTATCAAATCAACTGTCTATTTTTATTATTGGTAACCATCAGGTTTACTTGAAAAGTAAATTCTTTACCACCAATTGTGCCTTTTCTGTCTACTGTAAAACATATTTTAGAATGTTTTGATGATAATTTTTATTAGGACACCAAACTTCCAAGGAAATGCAAAATAAAGCATATTCTCAAAATTATTATGGTACTCAAAGCATGGGATTCTCACAAACTGTTGATGGCCGGTAGATGGTAGATTTTCATTCCATTTTCCTCAAAAGCAATGAGCCTGATCATCCAGCATTTTGTCAGTTTAAGTTGTTTATTATTCTCATCTAAGTTGTCATACAAATAAAACAGTGGAGATTTTGGATTATTCTATAACTTGCTGGCTATTGATTCCCGCGTTCTAATTTAAAACAGAAATGAGAATTACTGGTCAAGAGCCCAAGTACTATGGTAGTAAATCGAGTATTCTCAAGCTGAAATTGGAGATTGTTAGTGTGATTAAATATTTATACAAAATTTGTCTGGATATTTTCATATCCAGAAGTTTCACCAAAATTTAACTGGCTTGATTTTTTGGATTTTAAAAAAAAAATTATTGTGATAAATTTTATTAAGTGGACGATTTTCCTTTGAAACTATGTTTGAGGTTGTATGACGAAAATTCTACTGTAAAGGAAAAACTAGGCATGGAGGAAAGGATTGAGAGTACAAAAAATACTATTGTTGACTTCTCTGTAACATAAAATATGTCTGCTACAAATGGTGTCTTTTCCTTGCAACAAAAAAACTGAGTTGGTAGAATTTGAATATGAGGTGAATGATATTCCTCCTATGTATATTCCACTCCTTTCAATGATGCTACTTTGTGTGAACATGATTGGGTCTTGCAACAAAAAAAACTGGAGTTGATATAATTTGAATGTGTGGTGAATGATATTCTTTCTATGTATATTTCATTCCTTTCAATGGTGTTAGTTTGCAAGAAGACAAGACCAGCAGAGCACTTACTGACAATAAGCAATAACAACATGGGAGAGATGTTGCTCATAACATACTGTTATGTAGAGTATGTGCTGACCAAACTCGGATTGGTAGCCAAAATAAACAAGTCCTGAACTCTACTTATGTTTTAATTCATATTTTTATAGTAACATTAATGGCCTACATGTGTATTTTTATGTACATTCTGCTATAAGTTTTCTTATCAACTTCTATGTGCTATGGGAAGTTGTATGAACTGCTTATTAACTGTCTTTCTCCGGATGTTGTATTGAAGGTCAAGATGGTACCATTCAATGTTGTTATTGGGATTGCCACCTTTGCATAGAAGTAATATTCATTTACAAGTTATTATCGCAGAGGCTGCTCTATGAGTAATTGAAGAGATTGGATACTGATTTAAAGCACGAGGTCTGTCATTGGGCTGCATATTATGTGAGTATCTCTGTTCATCCTTTCCATTATCACTCTGTGGATTTTCCTTTATCCTTGGCTTTCTCTGGTCTGGCTGACTGTATCCATCCTCTTCTGATTTGTTCTGACTTTGATCCTCTCTTGCCACACAACTGGTGTATACATAAATTAAGAGTGATTAGCTTTTGATCTTGATGCAGCGTGTAAGTAAGTTTAACGAGCCCAACACACGATTGAGTCTCGGGTATTCTTGGAATCCACTAAGGACTTGATTAAATGGGTACAAACCCTAGAATTTGGGAATTTGAGATATATTTGATAAATTTTGGCAAAAGATATCCAAACAAGTTTTAAGCCCATATTTTTATAGTGAAATCCAGGGGCTTAATGTAATCTTGAGCATTTTCTTAAAACATGAAAGAAAACAAAAAAAATAAATAAAGGGTAAAAACGTAAAGTCAATTGACGTAAAATGATATGTCTGGTACCTGACATGGAGGTATCTGGCGCCGGACGTGTTTTGTCCTAAAGCCCAGGTGCCCCCAGAACAAATCTGGTGCTCAACATTGAGTTGTCTGGCATCGGATATGTGCTGTCTTTGAAGTCCAGCGCCAGACATCTCAATGTCTGGTGCCAGATGCCCCTTGTTGATGCATGCAGCCCATGCGGCTCTGCCTCAGATCTCAATTTGATTCTTATGCACTACAAAGCTACCCAACCAGAAGGAAAATAGATAAAAGCAAAACCCAGCAAGTCAATCATGTCATCATTGGATTACATATTAGGTTGCTTAAATGCAGGAATTAGATGTAATCAACATTTTTAGATATCTATATTGGGTATTAGTGTCCTGATCTCACCCGTATTGCTTACACATATTTCCCCATCGAGAGGAAGTTAGTATTTCATTTCTAAGGATTAGCATTCTATGGTCATATAATAACCAGAGTACAGGGATTGGACTGGTTATAAGTTGCTTAAAAATGTCTATACCTGTCCGAAATTGCTCAGGGGGGAATGATTGGCACTTCATCCTGTTTCTGAGGCCGAACTTCACGATTCCGAGATTATGCTCTCTCTGGTTTTATTTTTATTGTCTTCTAATTTATTATCCTTTTGCAGGAACATGAGATGCATCTTGGCCAGAAAGCCATATTTTACCTTGAAGTTACTTCCATCTTTCTGTAAACTGTTGTAATATAATCTGCTACTGACTCGCAAGTGTGATGTGTGGCCATCAATTGATGACGGGATAATGTAACTTTACGAAGCTCAAATTTTCATAAGATTTGTGAGCACAAATCATGCTGAAACATTCTGCCCTTTTATTTGGATCTTGAACTTTCTATAAAGTATACAAATGATTTAGGGCATGATGATCTGTCTCTACGCTTGAGTATTTGCTCCTGTCACTAAACAACTACAACTCTCTCCTTGTGCTGTTAATGTCCATAATTTTCATTTTTGTCTCTGATCTCTTTGATGTGTCATTTGGTTAACTAGAATTTCACTAGTAGTATAAGTTCGAAGAACTTGTAAATGACATTTGAAGTTTGACCAACTAGCTCTCTAACAGTATTCTTGATTATTTTTGCAGCATTTGTTTTTGTGGCCAAATTCATGAGCAAGGGTTTCCTCAAGTCAAAAATTGGGTGAAGACTAGTTGGCTTATTAAATTCTGTTTCCGTTATAATTGGCTCCAAATTCCATTGCTCATCTTTTGCTCCTACCTAACCCTGTGAAATGTTTCTCTCATCTTTGGGCAGACCTATGAGCGCGCGTTTGCGGTTTGGATCGATTTGAGATGAAATTTTAAATCGATCCAAACATTGCGATTTAAATTTTATGCAATCCAAGTCAATCCAATAATATGTCACAAACCGCAATCGATCCAAACCGCATTATGTGGTTTTGATCGGTTTGAGTTCGCGGTTTGAACTTTAAATTTAAATTAAAAAAATTTATTAATTTCGATTGAGTCAAAAAATAAAATTTTAAACCTTAGTTTTCTTTCTAACTTAATTTTAAAATGATAAACCCATTAGTTAATCATAAAAT
>JAVXUL010167608.1:0-12996 GCA_035590515.1 Trichilia minutiflora
AATTCTTTCAAATATGCACTGTAAGTATTTGATATGCTGATGCTTCACTTTTCTGCTTTGCTAAGATGCTGTAATCACATAAATAGGTTGATTTGTGTTGCTTATGAATTCACTGAGCATTGTGCCTCTGTAAGAACTTGGTTTGTCTGAATAGAATGTCTCTGGCTGAAAAATTATACCTTCTTGTTGTTGTTGTGTGGGAGGATGTTTGAAATGGTTCACATGCTCCCCTTTCTGCAGAATTGTGGCATGCTAGAATTTTAGTCTGATTAATTAAAATTGGGAATCTTGAATGCTGACTTGATATTAGTCTTTCCTACCTCCTATTTTGTTCCAAAATTTAGTTGCAATCTCTCAATGGAATTTGCAGCAATGATTCCTTTAAAGTGGTGGCACTAAATCTCTTGTCCTTGCCTTGGGATTCTTGTTCTTCATGACTATAACTATTTTTGTAGTCACTGTTTCCTGGTTTATCTCAATTTTTGCACACATTCCTAGTAAATAACTTAGGATACTTGGAAGGACTATTTGTCTCAGCAAATGCCAATCATCCTGTGATAATTCTATATCGAATCTCATTCTACTGTTTGTCTGAATTGTAGCAAACAACTCTGATCAAACACAGGATCAGGATCTGCTTTCTCATCTGTTCAGGAACCTTGCCGGTGTAGTTGGTACAAACAATTTAAGAAACATATCTGGGTTGCTGCAAGGATCTCAAAGTATGCTAAATGCTGGGACATCTAATGGTAATATTGAAAAGTTGGCAGATGTGATTTCAACTGGTCCTGAACCTGCTAGGCCTTCTGGTTCTACCTGCATGATAGATCATTGCAATGGATTCTCTGACCCTCTGAGATCCGCAGGCCAATTTGGATCTGTACCTGCTTCTGATTTGATACAAAAAAGAATATTTACCCATGATGCTAGGAGTGGAACTGTACAAGGTCTGTCAGGTTGCCAGTCCACCGAGATGTTTCCATCAAGAAGCAGCCTTTTAGACAAAACAAATGAACCAGAGGCTACATTTGGGAGGAACAAGATGAATAACATTGATTTGAATAACGTTTACGATGATTCTCAAGACCATATTGGGAACCTAGAGCAGTCTCATGTCCCAGTGAATGTAGGAACCGGATCTCTCTATTCTCCGTTATGGGTACAGCCAGAATCTAACAAGTCAAGTCCACCTCAGATAAGTGCTAACTCAGATTCAACATCTACCCAGTCACTATCTAGTTCCAGTGGAGAGGCTCAGGTATATTTTTTATTGGGGTTACATGTCTTCACTATTCATTGATATGGAGATATTGAGAAGGCAAGCTGAGTGCTCAAAATTATTGGCTTTCTTATTTGGGAGTGGCCAACACTTATTGCAAAATTTCTTATGTTTTAAAGAGACTATTGGTTTCTATTGCACTTTGAATCAGCTAAAACTGAGAAAGCATCATTTACTAGGAGTACATATTGTTGTTACATATACCTGAAATGATTGTTTCTCTTGACTGCTATTTCTTTTCCCAATTTCCAGGGTCGCACGGACCGAATTGTTTTTAAGCTCTTTGGGAAAGACCCAAATGATTTCCCTGTTGTTCTGAGAGGACAGGTATTTACTGTATTTTGGGCAAAAAAATCTATTTGATTATTTCCCTTATAGATGATTAAATTTGGTAAAATATTTTCAATTTTCAGATCCTTGATTGGCTATCCCGCAGTCCCACCGACATTGAGAGCTATATAAGGCCTGGCTGTATTATACTAACAATATATCTTCGCCTGGGTAAACCCACATGGGATGAGGTATGTTGCCATGCAGTTGCTGAAAGTATATATTCTCTCTCTCTCTCCTGTATTTGTTCTTGATCAAAAGGGAAATTTCATGATTCTCATTTAGGGCAAGGAAAACTAATCTTCCTAATTGCTGCTGTTGCATACAGCTCTGTTGTGATCTGGGCTCCAGTTTGATGAAGCTTCTTGATGGTGCTGATGACTCCTTTTGGAGAACAGGGTGGCTGTATGCTAGGGTGCAGCACTATGTGGCATTTGTATATAATGGTTTCTCTCTCTCTCTCTCTCTCTCTCTGTGCGCGCATGCGTGCTCGTTTACCTGATCGCATGCACGTGCTCTTGTAAAGTTAGTGTGTGGGTGAAAGCACTTTTTTGAAACCCCTTCTTGTTGAGCATGGTATTGCAAATATAAGAAAACACTGACGTTTTTGTCTCTGTTGTGCAGGTCAAGTTGTTTTAGACACACCTTTGCCTCTAAAAAGCCACATAAATTGCAAGATCTCAAGCATCAAGCCAATTGCAGTGTCGGTGTCAGAGAGAGCTAAATTTATAGTTAAAGGTTTCAATCTTTCCCAGTCCTCCACGAGGTGATTTTTTTCTTCTGTGCGTTTTTCAATACCTTACTCACTTCCTTTTTAATGAGTAGATAGGTAGGAACAGCATTGCATTACTGTTTCTTTCTGACTTAACGAGTTAATAACATCCTCTTTCAAATTATAGATTTCTTCAAAATTATAAAGTCTTACTATGTTCTGATTTCAGGTTACTTTGTGCTATAGAAGGAAGTTATTTGGTTCAGGAAACATGTTATGACTTGATGGATGGTGTCGATACAGTTATTGAGCGTGATGAGCTCCAGCACTTGAGCTTCGCTTGCTCTATACCTAATGTTTCTGGGAGAGGATTCATTGAGGTTTGGACATCCTTTGAGATTTTTTATCATGTTCTGTTTGGGCTTTTACATTCAACTCTCCAAAAGCATTATATCAAGTAAATGTGGTATGGTCATGTTGAAATGAAGTTCTTGTATGTTGTTAGCTTGAATTCAATATTTTTTGAATATTGAGATTAAATATCCAGACAGACCTTGTTCATCACATGCTATTGTGCTCTTAAAAAATAATGTCATTATTCTTTCAAAATAAAATAAGTCATTGCTTATTTCTCTCCTTTCATGGGTGTTTCGGCCTTTTGGTTTTATCAGATTGAAGACCATGGTCTTAGCAGCAGCTTCTTTCCGTTTATAGTTGCAGAGCAAGAAGTGTGTTCCGAGATTTGTATGCTTGAGGGTGCAATTGAGGCTGCTGAGATTTCCGACAACTTCCATAAGATTGCTGAGAAGACAGAGGTCAAGGATCAAGCACTGAACTTTGTACATGAAATGGGTTGGCTTCTTCATAGAAGCCACTTGAAATTTAGGCTAGGTCACTTGGACCCAAATTCTGGTCTTTTCCCTTTCAAACGGTTCAGGTGGTTGATGGAATTCTCAATGGAACATGATTGGTGTGCCGTAGTGAAGAAACTCTTGGGCATTCTATTTGATGGAACAGTTGATACAGGAGAGCATATTTCCGTTGAGTTTGCATTGTTAGATATGGGCCTTCTTCACAGAGCAGTTCGGAGAAATTGCAGGCCTATGGTGGAACTATTACTACAATATGCTCCAGATAAAGTGTTGCGTAAGCCAGAGGATGAGGCTGACAGTGGCTTTATATTTAAACCAGATGTTATTGGGCCAGCTGGCTTGACTCCGCTTCATGTGGTGGCTTGTAGGGATGATGCTGAGAATGTGTTGGATGCATTAACTAATGATCCTGGATCGGTAAGACTCCATTTCCTAATCACAGTTTTACTAAATGGTGAATCTTTGATTGTTCAATGGCTGGAAAAAGATGCAAGTGACCTTCATTCACGTTCTGTTATTTCTTCTAGCCTATGCACATCCAAAATTATCTGTTACCTTGGTCCCTGGAACTGGGGTGGGTGGGGTTGGGGGTGAGTGCAAATTCTCCTGGATGACTTGAAGAGAACTAGCTTAATGCTGATGATGGTCTTAATTTCTTCTTATTTTTCAATGCTTGAGGCTCTTTAATAATGTTGATGTGAATTTTCTTTTTCAGGTGGGAATAGAAGCATGGAAGAGCGCCAGAGACATTATGGGTTTGACACCTAATGATTATGCATTCCTGCAAGGCCACCACTGCTACATTCATCTAGTCCAGCGGAAAATCAATAAGAAATCAATAGAACATGGGCACGTGGTCCTAGATATACCTCGCATCTCTGAGCCAAAACAATTATCAGATGGGAATAAATCATCAATAGTAATTGGCTTGCAAACTGAAAAGATCAATACCAAAGCAATGCAGCAGCAGCATTGCAGGTTATGCCAAAAGAAGCTGGCTTATGGAAACATGAGAACATCACTACTCTACAGGCCAGCAATGCTCTCAATGGTGACCATTGCTGCTCTATGTGTTTGTGTAGCCCTGCTCTTCAAAAGTTCGCCTGAAGTTCTTTACATATTCCGGCCATTCAGGTGGGAGCTACTCGAGGTTGGATCTAGTTAATTTAAAGTTCCACGTTTTATTTCCTGTAGGAGGTATCAGGAATTTTCTTTTTTCCTTTTTTTTCTTCTTCCTCTCCCTTGCCTATCCTTCCTTCTACATAATAAGAATGTAGAAGTAGCAGTCATCCTGATTTCTCTGGATTTAGATTCCGGAGGAAAATAATACTGTATATGTATTAATTATAGTTCATTCTGATTATATATATATACATATATATTGAAAAATTCCAAGTACATATGTGTTGGCAATTGACTAGTTCATTGGAGACATCTAATTATCTTCTATTCATCTTTTTCTTTTACCCCCGACATTGAATGAGTAATATTAACTCTTGGATATATGAATGTTTTATTGCTAATATTGTGGTGGTTTTGGAGAAAAATGGAGATGCCTTGATTGGAAAGCAGGTTAGAGGGGAAGAAACCAAAATATGGATAAGCATAACATAGATATTTTGCTGATGTGGCAATGTTTAACAGTAATATAGGCCCAACAAATATTTTTATTTGTTGTAAAACACCTTATTTTTTATTAATAAAAGGCTTTTATTTTAATTTATATATTTTTTTATTAAACTAACCAATATTTAATTTTTTTAATAATTAGATTTATGTATTAAATTAACTCTTTTATTGATGAATATAAATAATAAATAATTATACAAACGTTATTATAGCAAAGAAACTGAAAATGGGAAAAGAGAAGTTTTTAATTTGTATTTTGGATAAAACAGGAAGTAAATTATGATGTCAAGGTTAGGAAGGTCATTTCAAAAACTCTCTCGGTAAAATTGGCTGCAGTGTTTCAGTTCGGCTCGGCTTCGGCATCTCATTCGTGAATTCTTCTGACTAAAGAGATGGGCATTGCATCGGTATCTCTTTCGTTCTTTTCTTCTCTCCTTCCTTCTCCTCTTCCTCACGACACGACCAACAACAACATCAAACACAAACCTCAGGCCCAAAACTTCAAGGTTGTTCACTGTGCATTAACCACAAAAACTGCATCTGCATCTTCGTCTTCATCTTCATCTTCTTCTGTGGTAGCTCCCAAAAAGAGACTATGGAAAGAAGGAGAATACCCTGGAATTTCGGAAACGTCGATTCCTGGGTCTCGTTCAAAGAGAACACCCATAAAAAATGTCAAAAAGAAACTGGAACGCAAAGCAAAAGCCAAAGCTTGGGTCAACACTGTCGCTGAAACCTTATCTGATCATGTTCTCAAGAGACGGTGGTTTCAAGCCCTTGAGGTTTGCTTTTTCTTGATTGTTTGAATTCAGCATTGGGTTTTAGTTTTGTTGATATTTGGGTTTTTCGGAAATGGGAATCCAACTGTTGAAAATTCGCTAAGTTTCCCTGTAAACCTTTATAATTTAAATCTTGCTTGTTACACCCTTATTTGAATTCAGCATTGGAATTGGGTTCTAGTTTTTTTAGTTTTACATATCTGTTGTTTTCCCTGAAATGGGAATCAAGCTGTGCAAAATTCACTATGTCTCTCTGTAAGCCTCTAAAAATGAATCTTGCTTGCTATAGAATTATCGTATTGTTATTATAACTATTGTAATTGGTTAGTGATTGTATGTGTTTTGTGTAATCATGGAAGATCATTTTCTCTTAGGCATTCGAGATGCTAAAAGAGCAATCTTTTTATCAACCAAAAGAAGGAACTTATATGAAACTACTTGTTCTGCTTGGGAAATGTGGGCAATCCCAGCGTGCCCACCAGCTTTTTGATGAAATGGTGGAGGAAGGAATAGAGCCCACCCCTGAACTTTATACTGCATTGCTTGCAGCATATTGTCGGAACACTCTCATTGATGAGGCATTTGCTATTGTTAACCAGATGAAAACTCTACCTAACTGCCAGCCAGATGTTTTTACGTATAGCACTTTAATTAAGGCTTGTGTTGATGCATTGCGTTTTGAGTTGGTTGAGAGTTTGTATGCAGATATGAATGAGAGATCAATAACTCCGAATACGGTCACTCAGAACATTGTGTTAAGTGGGTATGGTAAGGCTGGGATGTATGATGAAATGGAGAGAGTGTTGTCGGGGATGTTGGAGAGCACAAGTTGCAAACCTGATGTTTGGACAATGAATACTGTCATTAGTGTGTTTGCTAACAAGGGTCAGGTTGATATGATGGAGCGTTGGTATGAGAAGTTTCGTAATTTTGGTATTGAGCCGGAAACAAGGACGTTTAACATCTTGATTGGTGCATATGGGAAGAAAAGAATGTATGATCAAATGTCATCCGTGATGGAATACATGCGTAAGCTTCAATTCCCATGGACGTCCTCGACTTATAACAATGTAATTGAGGCCTTTGCAGATATGGGGGATGCAAAACATATGGAGTACACATTTGAACAGATGTGTGCAGAGCATATGAAAGCAGACACAAAGACATTTTGCTGTCTAATTAATGGATATGCTAATGCAGGTCTATTCCATAAGGTTATCAGCAGTGTTAGGTTGGCTGCAAAGCTTGAGATACCGGAGAATACTTCACTTTATAATGCTGTTATATCTGCATGTGCAAAGGCAGATGATTTAATGGAGATGGAGAGAGTTTATAAGAGAATGAAAGAGAAGCATTGTCCACCAGATTCTATAACCTTCTCCATCATGATGGAGGCATATTCCAAGGAAGGTATGAATGACAAGGTCTACGATCTCGAACAGGAGAAACTACATATACTTGCTGATAGTTCTAAAAGTGATTAAGCCAATGTAATTGACAATCTGATAGGCATCCAATTGAGAACATGGTGCAACTGCAAGTGCTAGGAACGTCCAAAATTTTGTGTATTCGAGACTGGACTGTGTCAGCAGAATCACTGATTTATCTCCGCTACGTTGTATTTAACACTGCTCCGACAACTCTTTTTGACAATTTTTCATTGTTTTCTGGGAACCTCTTTGGTTGTGTATGTACAGAGTTGATGTACCTATGGAACTGGTTAGGGCATTTCCACAACCTTGAGATTTTTTTGTAATTTGAATTGCTAAAATCTCTTCTTCCTGTGATGTGAAGTGGAGTAGATTTACAGTTGTATCTCTTCTCTTTCTGGCTTAGCCTATCGAGTAAGAATATATTTGTAAATTCTCTGTACTTTTGACCTTAATTTGGAAAACACTGTAGTTGAAGTATTTGACATTCCCATTTGACAAATATTGGATCAGTGATTTAAGTCACGTAACGAGAGTCCTGAACATATTATAAATAAAATTGGACCTGGATTAGGACTGCTTAAAAAATTTGAATTTTTATAGTATTAGTCTGGATTTAGAAATTTGGTATTTGAAAAACAGGTTTCGGTTTAAACAAGAACGAATTTGGATAAAAAATTGAGAGATGATTTTAACAAGATCGAGAGTATCGGTTCTATCAAAAAAATTTAGGGATCCAATCTGATTTTATTATAATATTAATAATAATAATTTTATTATTTTATAAAGAGATATTTTATCGAAAGTCTTTTGAAGTATAGGTCTTACACATTAGATGATAGCCATCCTATAGTTTTTTGGAGTTATCACCTTATCATTCTAGCCTGTCAAATTACTATTTCCTCTATAAAATCACCATCCCCTCACCCAAATAAGAATTACATGTGACTGATCCCCCACCGAAGAAGAAGAGGAGAGAGAATCGAGAGAACCAGAAGAGAAAGGATCGAGAGAACTAGAAGAGAGAGAGTTGGAAAAACCAAAAGCGAGGGAATGAGAAAAAAGAGAAGAAAGGGGGGAGCAACCCAAGTGCAGTCACAAATATAAATACAAAATACCAGTCAATCGCCGTACCATCAACCACTGTAAGTTACTCAATGCTTGGTGTAAGAAAATAGTCGGATATTTTCTTGTATCAATATTTGGCGCCGTCTATGGGAATACTTACAAAAAGTCATTTCCTAACCGAATCAAAGAAGATGGAAGAATTTCTCTCAATTCTGGATTTTTTTAGCCGTCACAGTCATCATTTTTACTTGTAACTTTTCATCTGATTGTTGAAGTAATCTGATTTTTTGGTGGAAGGAAGTTTACTTGTTGATCTACAATCTGACCGAACGAATTTTAATAATAATCTTTCTAGTGGAAGTTCTGATAGATCAATTTTGATATAAGAACAATCTGATTTTCTGTTAATTTTGGGGGCTTATTTCCATTGACGATCTCTTCTTTTTCAACTGTTGGATTGATGTCAAATTTTGACAAAAGTTTCGTCCATATGTTTTCTTTATTTAGACCGTTCATATTTGAAGAATAATACTCCATTCCAGATTTTGAAGTTTCATAAATTTATGCTCTATTTATCTGGGTTTTTTCAGATTGCACAACTTTTCAACTTTATTACATATCGTTTTATTTCACCGTTGGGACGAAATTTTTTCTGTCATATAGTGGAATGTATTTGTTCATTCTCAATGGATAGACTATTGAGAAAAGCTGCTAGTGGAGAGATTGTTGTCTGAAACCAGAGGTAACCTGTAATTTGGTCATCTAACGAACTCCGAACATTCAACATCCTGTTTCTTTTAATTTAACCATTGGATCGTGATGAAATTTGGTCGGAATAATTATGAAATATGGTTCTGCGATATGAACAGTGAGATGGTGTTCTATACCCTTATTCTTCAGATTTGTTCTATGAACAGAAACTTTTATTTTTGATTTTTGTCCCCCGACCCGAGGTGATTTTTTCTCCGATCCGAGGTGATTTCTTCCCCGACTCGAGGTGGTTTCTCCTTCGATCTAAGGTGATTTCTCTCCTAATCCGAGGTTATTTTTTCTCTAATCCGAGGTGATTTCTCCCCGGACTTGAGGTGGTTTCTCCTTCGATCCGAGGTGATTTTTTCTCCAATCCAAGGTGATTTCTCCCCCGACTCGAGGTGATTTTTTCTCCAATCTGAGTGATTTCTCCCCAGATCCGAGGTGATTTTGCTCAAGTCCGAGGTGATTCCATTTGACTCAAAGGTCTCATCTCTCACTGCAGAGGACATTTTGCTTCATCTCAGGGGACTTATTATCTTATCTTAGAGGCCTCATTGCCTTATCCAGAGGACTTGTCACCTCACTTGAAGGTTATTTCTACTCATCAAGAGAGCTCATCTCATCCGGAGGATATTTCGCCTCATCTCAGGGGACTCATCTTCTCATCTAGAGGATATTTTTGCTCATCATAACGGGCATATCATCTCATTCAGAGGACATTTTTGCTCATCCCAAAGGATTTATCGCCTCATCCGAAGGATATTTCTGCTCATCCCAACGGGCATATCGCCTCACCTGAAGGCCATTTTTACTCAACTAGAGAGCTCATCACATCTGGAGGATATTTCGCCTTATCTTAGGGAACTCATCGCCTCATCCGGAAGACTTATCGCCTCATCCGAAGGATATTTCTGCTCATCCTAACGGACTCATCGCCTCATCCGGAGGATATTTTTGCTCATCCCAACGGACTCATCGCCTCATCCAGAGGGCTTTTCGCGTCATCCCAGAGGATATTTTTGCTCATCTTAACGGTCTCATCGCCTCATCCAGAAGATATTTTTATCTCATCTTTGAGGTCTCATCGCCTCATCTAGAGGGCTTTTCACCTCATCCCAGAGGACATTTTTGCTCATCCCAACGGTCTCATTGCCTCATCCAGAGGGCTTTTCATGTCATCCCAGAGGATATTTTTGCTCATCCCAACGGTCTCATCGCCTCATCCAGAAGATATTTTTGCTTCATCTTTGAGGTCTTATCACCTTATCTAGAGGGCTTTTCGTCTCATCTCAGAGGATATTTTTGCTCATCCCAACGGTCTCGTCGTCTTATCCAGAAGATATTTTGCCTCATCCTTGAGGTCTCTTCGCCTCATCTAGAGGTATTTTTTGTTCATCTGGGAGGACATTTCTGCTCATCCCAGAGGGCTATTCGCATCATATAGAGGTATTTTCTGCTCATCCCAGAGGGCTATTTGCCTCATCCAGAGATATTTTCTGCTCATTCCAGAGGGCTATTTGCCTCATCCAAAGAGGGCTATTCGCCTCATCCAGAGAGGGGTTTTCGCCTCATCCTAGAGGTTTCATTTGCTCATCTCGAAGGACTCATTTTGAGATATTCTCATTTATTCCATTGAAAGAAGGTTCATCCAGAAAAGTTTCTCTAACATTCTTTATTTCTTATTAATAATAATTATAAATGCTAACTACATATTGATTATTTAACAACTATTATAAAATACTATTTACATGGAAATTGCATTTACATATCTGCTGTGACTGAACCTGAAAATCATGAATATGTATATTATTAAAACTGTATGGTATTTATTGAATATTATGACTTCTACTATATCTAATGTAATGATTTCTGTTACTAACCTTTGTAGACTTCTCGTTAAAGCAACTTGAGGGCAAAACAAATGCTACTTATCAAAAATAGGCTTTTCGCCTCATCTCGGAGAGCTCATCGCCTCATCTCGGAGGTCTCAGCTCTATCATAGAGGACTTATCACTGTATCTTGGATCTTAGAAGGCTCATTTCTCATCTCTAAAGCCCCAGGTCCCGGGTTTGACTCGTAGAAAATCGATCAAACCATCAGACGGGGCCTGGGGTAATATGAAACCACGTCGTTCTGAGGCCATATAGACCACGTTGTTTGAGGTCAGTTACTATTTTTGGGATCACGTCGTCCTTGAGCCGAGACTTTTGAGAGGGACCACGTCGTCCCCAATTTGAGACATTTGAGATGAGAGATGATCCGTATCTACATTACTATGATATTTGCACTCGATACCGAGCTTATTCGCTTGATGTCGAGCTTACGCACTCGAAGATTCTGATTTTATCCGTTTTATGTTTTCGAGCTTGTTCGCTCGATATCGAGCTTATACGCTCTATGATTCAGAGCTCTTCCGCTCTATGTTATCGGACTTATTTACCCGATATCGAGTTTACGCGCTCGATGATTCAGAGCTCTTCTGCTCCATATTTTCGAGCTTATTAGCTCGATGTTGAGCGCTTCACTCGATAATTTTGAGCTCTTTTCGCTCGATGTCGAGCTTACGCGTTCGATGATTCGGAGCTCTTTCACTCTATGTTACCGAACTTATCTCTTGAGTTCGAGCCTACAAGCTCGATGTCAAGCTTACGAGCTCGATGATTATGATTTTATTCACTCTATGTTTTCGAGCTCTCTCAACTCAATGTCGAGTTTACGCGCTCGATGATTTGGAGCTCTTTCGTTCTATATTTTTGAGCTTATTTGCTCGATACCGAGCTTACGCATTCGATGATTCAGAGCTCTCTCGCTCATGTTTTTGAGCTTATTCACTTGATGCTGAGCTTACGAGCGTGATGATTCTGATTTCATCCACTCTATATTATCGAGCAGACTCATTTGATCCCGAGCTTACGCGTTTGATGATTCTCTATTTTTTTGTTCAACGATGTCTAGATCTCGTATAGAACACCTGTTTCTATGAGAGGCCCATACAAACTGTAATTTTCAGTAAAATTATATTTTTACTGAAAATTAGGGGACTTATGTTGGGGGTGTTATGAGATGTAGGTCCTATATATTGAATGACAGCCACCCTATAATTCCCTGGAGCTGCCACCTTGCCACCCTAGCTTGCCAGATCACCATCTCCTCTATAAAATCACCATTCCCTTCCCCAAATAAGAACTATGTGTGACTTGATCTCCCTACTGAAGAAGAAGAGGAGAAAGAACTGAGAGAATAAGAAGAGAGAGAGAGCTGGAAGAACCAAAAGAGAGGGAATGAGAAAAGAGAGAAGAAAGGGGGGTACGTAGGCAGCTTGGGAGCAACTAAAGTCTAGTCATAAATATAAACACAAAATACCCTTCAACTGTCGCACCATCAACTACTGTGAGCTACTTAATGCTTGGTGTAAGAAAATAATCGGATATTTTCTTGCATCAATGATTCTCTACTTTTTCGTTTGACGATGCCTAGATCTCGTATAGAGCACCTGTTCTTATGAGAGGTCCATACAAACTGTAATTTTAAGTAAAATTATATTTTTATTGAAAATTGGGGGAGTTATGTTTGGGGTGTTCTGAAGTACGGGTCCTACACATCGGATGACAGCCACTCTATAGTTCCTTAGAGCTGCTACCTTGCCACCCTAACTTGTCAGATCACCATCTCCTCTATAAAATCACTATCCCCTCCCCCAAATAAGAATTAAGTGTGACTTGATCTCCTCATCGAAGAAGAAGAGGAGAGAGAATCGAGAGAATTGAGAGAATTTGAAAAGAAAGAATCGAGAGAACCAGAAGAGAGAGAGCCAGAAGAACCAAAAGAGAGCGAATGAGAAAAGAGAGAAGAAAGGGGGGTACGTAAGCAGCTTGGGAGCAACCCAAGTCCAGTCACAAATATAAACACAAAATACCCTTCAATCACCGCACCATCAACCACCGTGAGCATGCTTGGTGTAAGAAAATAGTCGGATATTTTTTTGCATCAATGTTTAATTAATTATGATTTAGATTGGGTCTTAATTTCTTTTATTTATATAATTATATTATGAAACTAATTTTTTTAATTTATAAATTTTTGTTATTTATAATGATATTTTAAAATTTTGAAGATCAAGAGTTGTTTATTTAATTATTATTT
>JAVXUL010167619.1:0-12996 GCA_035590515.1 Trichilia minutiflora
AAATGCGTGCAATGCATATTAATCCAAATTTTCTAAACTCAGAAAAAGACCTAAAATAGGCTAAAACCCCTGTTAACCGTCTAATTACCCATACATTTCTACCACAAACCCACATTAATACCATAAAAGTGTGATTTGGCTTGATTTCACCATTCCAGATTTATGAACCCCACATGCTCGTCAGAACAGTAACTTTGGTTACTGTTCACATTCATCCAAATTCTTCGAATTCATATTTCTAGCTTCTTACTACTTTTCTAACTCCATTACAACTCAAATAACGCTTAAAAACTAGAATGAGTGCGATAAATCTACTAAAATTCATATAAATATACAATAAAACCCATACGATAAAAATTGACTAAAATATAAAATAAATTATATAGACGAGTTAGAAATGAAATTACGAACCTTGTAGTATGGTCGATTTTCTTTGCTTTCGCTCAGAAGTCAGAAAATCCCAATTTTTCTCTCCTAAATCCTAGATGCTCTTTTTGATTTCTATGCGTCTACCATCAAATTGATGCTCCCAGGAAGTTAAACGCGTGGAATGTAATTCGTAGGCGAAGAGAAATCAAGATTTGGGTAAAATGTGACAAATTATTAGTGTGAGAGAGAGAACATGAGGAAGAAGAGAGGGAAGGGAGAGAACGACCAAAAATCCAAGGCTTAGTCCCTATTTATAAACTTAGGAACAAAATTACCATTTTATCCTTAAATTTTCTTAAAGAGAAGCTTCTAAAGTGATGGCAAAATCGTCTTTTTGTATCAATTCGATCGAAAGAATCGGAGTTCGTTCGAACGAACTACCCCCTTCGATCGAACGAATTCTTAGACATATCGTGATGTCAAAGAGCTTCTATTTTATTTGTTTGAACGAACCAGCACTTCGACTAAACGAGAGACTCCTTCGATCGAACGAAGTTCAATTCGATGGAACGAATCCCCCTATTCGTTTGAACAAATATAAGACCATAAATTTTTCAGGGAGTCTCCAAATTATCGATCGAATGAACTAGGTCATTTGGTCGATCGAACTTGTCAAAATAAAAATTCTCACTTGAGTCCTCTCCCAAATTGAAATCCATCAATGTGGTCCCTAAATTTACACTCTCAACACTTCCTAACTAACCAATTCTCAAAAGTAAGTCCTAAAATTGAGCTGACGTGCTATCAAAATTCATGATAAATACAAATACATGAACAAGAAATGTGTGAAATTATAAATATACCCTCGGGGCCGAAACACGGGGCTCACAATAGATCTACTCGCTTTCACTTGGCTTATCCTCGAGCTGATCAGCATGCTAGAAGAGAATTAGTTTTGATACCATATTATAAGATTTAACCTAATAATATCAATGATATTGTTTGCTTTAATCTAACCCCATGAGACCTTAAGGTTTTGTTTTTGATAATGGGTCCAACCCATACTAAAAGACCTTGTTAACAATTTAATTCCTTTTTCATATATATAGTCTCATAATTTTCTCTTCTATTCCGATATAAGATTCAATCTTACCTCAAACCATCCTGAAACCTATCAAAAGGCGCTCATTACTCAGGATGTTACATATATAACCCCAAAAAGTAATGCTCAAAATCACAATTTTTATTCTAATATTTATATGTCAAATAATAGAAATTGACGTGTTATTGCTATATTACATATTAATTAGTATGATAAGTAATTAATATTTTAAATTAAATAAATTTAATATGTAATATGATACAATATATATAATTTAAGTAATTAATTGTAATATCCCGTATTTAAGTTCAAGGGTATTTAGTCATTTTGCATATGAGGGGTATTTATGTCATTTTATAAAATACGTGTTCGGGTGTTAAAAAATTGATTTACTAACTCCATATTAATGTTTATGAAGTGATTGAGAAGGATTTGATGAAAATTTGATAAGTTCAGAAAAATTTTCTTTAAGGCACCATTCATGCACTTAGGCTTCTGAGCTATTTGTCATTGATCGGAGATTCTGATTGATGAGCTTTTTATTTTTATTGAAATATAAAAGAATGAGGATTTCATATAAAGAAACGCAAGGAAAATCGGAGGTCATATGAGATAGAATTGAAACTAAGAACAGAGCAGATGTACATGAAGATAGGGAAATGTCATTTTCTTCATTCTTTTTAATTTTTCCAGGGAAAACAAGTCATTTTCTCATCCATTAACCTATATTTGAGATTAAAAACAAAGCTAAGTAGTTCATTTCTTCTCCATAACACTTTCTTTCCTGATGGGTTCTATTGTTCTTTATTTTAAGCTTTCTTCTATTTTCTCTAATTTACTCATTTTAAAACCGATTAAGCTTGCATTTCTTGCTACCAATCACACATACTCAACACAAGCTTCACACTAGGAACTTTGTTTGATCGATTCAGTCAACAATTAAGCTAGAAGAAAAATAGAGTTACTCTTTATGATTTGGAGATTTTCGTGATTACTCGTAATTCAGTTGCCTTAGGGTTAAATTGACCCCTCGGTATGATTCCCAACACCATTAATATCTTATTTTCACATTGTAAATAATTTTTCAATAATAATTATTGTTTATTACAGAATTTTTTATTATACTTATTTAGGTTAAATTAAAACTGAGAGTATCAGGTGTTAGAATGAGTCGTTTAGATGCTTAATTGTTATAAATTAGCATTTTTGGGATTTAATTTCATAATTAGAAACTTTAGTAGCCTTTTATACTTATGTTCCATTATCCTAATGATAGTTGATGATATTCGTATTTTAAATACATCGAAAGGGCATCTACGTAGCTTGCACTTATCCGGATTTCGTTCAACTTATGACAGCAAGCTCTGTGAGTAGTTATATTTTTGAATGCAATGCTTATATATATGTTTATAATATAATTACGGATATGAGTACGATATGTTGGTGTTTATTGATAATTTTGGAAGTGTTGATGAGCTATATGAGTTTCAGGATAGAAGGAGGCCTAATATGATTTTCTTTGGATATGATATTGTTTTCATTTAGGTTTTCAATATATATGTTATTATATTTTATGTATGAGTAAATATAATTTGATTTTAACTATGTTTTAAAAGTTACCTTACTATATATATGAGGTGTTTTTAATATGAGTAAATTCTTAAACTTGGTTTTTATATAATTGATTGTTTTCAAATTTCATATGTTTATTGTAGTAGGGAATTAGTAAGAAAACGGTTTTATGTTCTATATACTCTACTCAATATTGATATATTATATGTGTTTATGAAAGAATGAAACCATGCCTTGTGTTTGAAATGATTTAGTTGTGGGATCTTGAAACCCATTATAAATTTATAAAAGAATCTTGTGATTGAAAAATGATTTTATCAATTGCTTTGCATTTACGATTTCAAGAAAGAATATGGATTTATGAATTTGATTCTAAATGTATATGTTTTGGCTATAATTTTTGTTTTTTCCTTACGCTTAGTTGAGAGTCATAAGGAGGGGAGTATACGTACCTTGATTGTACGTTTAATATATGTGTATGTGAAGATATTGGTACAAGTAGGAAGTAAGGGGCAAAGAGAGATTTGATACTTGGCACTTTATACCTATTTATATTTCTAGACGCATCTTTTGTTTTGTACGGGGCCCTTTGTTTTGTGTATATAGGCATAACACCCGATAATATATGTATATATTATATATCATTTGTATATTTTCTTGTATCTATTGTACAATCAGGCATGAAATTCTTTATGCATAATTATGAGTTTTTTGTACATGATTTGTATTTATTTAAAAGTGATACCTAAATATTAATGTTTGTATACAAGTTTTATATGAGACTTATGAGGTTAGGATATCCTTACCTCAATGCAAGTCACAATCCCAATTTCCGAAACATGACATTAATATTTAAAATAAATTAAAATTAACATATAAGATAATATAATAGACATAAGTTAAGATTTTTAACATTACTAGTAAAATAAAAGATTTAATTATAAATTCGTCACTTTGATTTAATAATTAATATATATATTTACAATCTACCCATCTATTTATATTTGTTAGTCATAAGGTAAATCAAACACAAGTACATTTAATATTAAATGTAAAGTTAATTTAAGAAGTTTGATTTCTTAATTAATTGTTCTCCTGAATTTGACCCAATGTAACTTATCTTTCTCTTCCTCTTCTTCTTGTTCTTCTTTAGCGGGTGACCATTAATTATACCATAATATAAGATTCAATGTTTGAAATTATAATTTAATGTGATAATGTGTCAATTAATTCATGCATCTTCTCTCTAGCTACCTATATATAACGATAGAATATTTACATATCTTCATGCTCAAGTGTCATAACTTGAACGTTTTTCAAAAATATTATTATGATAATGATGTCAGTTGGTCAGTCGTCCAAGAGTCAATTGATGGTAGGTGAAGTAAACCAATGGGTGCTACCTTCGTTTAATTAATTAATTAAATAATTAATTAGGTTAGGCAACCATCATGTCAGCATTGTAAGTTGGTAATTATATTGAGAAAACAATGTTCTGGTAGAAGTTAGCTATGATTTCGCTCGTACTTACTGAGTGGTTTAAAATATATTGAATATATTCTTATACCACTTTAAAATATATATATATTATCAGTTGAAATAATTGACATTCACTTTTAGATAATCCTTCAAAATTAAGGGAAATGCATGGTATTATTCAGTATTCATCAATTAGTCTAAATTGAGCAAAGCCAATAAAATAATTGATATTTACTTTTATTTGAGTGATGAACAAATTTAATAATAAGGATGAACTCGAGTTTACTCATATTTAGTTTATTATACAATTGAGTTAGTAAATATTTTCAATGGATTATTTTCACATTCTTCACACACGTACTAATCCATTCTTTAAAAAAAAATGTAGTGAAATACTCTAAAATGAATGAGCAACATCCACCTCGCTCATTTTTAAAAAAAAAAAATTAATTGCTATCATTTATCAATATGCACACCTAATTTTCGTTCTCTAAAATGCAGATTTATTGGCTTTTGTGATAATTCTCATATAAATCACTCTATTCTGATTCTTATTTGCCTTGATTTAAATGTATACTATAATTGAATATCACAGGTTAGAATACTTAAAATATTAGTAAAAATGACCAGTGTCAGAATATTATTAGTGATAATTTTTTCACGTTCAAGTGAGTGCAAGTTCAAAAAAAAAATATATAAATAATAAGAAAATATCAAATTATGAGAAATAAACTCAAAGAGTGCTTTAAGAAAATGTTTCTACTCACAATCACAAAATGTTTCAAAGTAAAAATTTGTAGCATGAAAGTATAAGTGTTTCAAGTCCTTATTCATAGGTTTTTGAAGAAGGCAGTTGAGGCATTTTTTTGCATGAGCATGACTTGATGTAACGAACTTGATGGTCATGTTAACCACTAAAATCATGGGTAACTCCATGTTTATGGGCAGTTAAATGATGTCTCCTATCGTGACAGGTACTATTTTGTGAAGAATGATAAATACAAATATATTTTTTTTAAACAAATATTTTTCTAAAATTTAAAACTGATGGCAAATATCTCTGTACAAAATTATTCCATTAGTTTAATTTATTTTTTTATGATATAATTATCTTTGTTTCCCTATTATTTGAGCATGTTTTTATAAAATCAGGGATATAATAATAATTATACTATAAAAAACAAATTAACTAATACAATGATTCTATATATGAGTATTTGTCATGAGTTTCGAACTTTAAAGGGGTATTTGTCATAAAAAGTTAAGTATATATTTAATTTCTTAAAACAATAAGGGATATTTGTCATTTTCTCTTATTTTGTGATTTGTCATGCAATTTAATTAAATATGTAGTATAAAAATTTTGTATAAATTTGTAAGAGTATTTTTAAAATCAAAATTAAATAAATTTAATTAGATTTTAAATTTCAGCCTTAAGTTAAAAAATAAATACTTTTAAATATACTAAAGTTGAAACTAAATTAAAATTTAAATATAATTTTAGTACCTAATCAATGATAACTTTTTTAGCAAAATGTAAAATCCGAAGTATAAAATTCATCAATTAATAGGATTTGAATTTGTTGCTCATCTAAATTTTAGCTTGAATAAATACATATATGTAATTGGTAATTAATAAATATTATTGATAAATAATAAATAATACTATGATAATAAATAAATTTTTATGCTATATAAATAAACATATATACGTGTTATAAAATTTATAAAAAAAAATGAGATAAATATTAAATAAGCATTAGATACAAATTTCAATTAATAATTATACCAATTCGATGTCCAAAAATAAAACCTAGAAAACTTCCCAAACCATTGGGCCGACTTAAGATGACTAACGATTAAAGAATCTATCAAGTCTATACGAAGTCAAATTTTTCATCTACTCATCAAATTGGGAATTTGTTTGTATTTCAGTTTTATTTTCCCAAATTTCATTTATTTATTTTTTCATCACTTCAATTGATTATTTGTTTGTTTGAATCTTTTGTTCTAACATGTTCTTGGTGGGTGTGGAAAATTAAGAAATGAGGAGGGCCTACCGCATGCACTTATCCCATCATACCATAAATATGGATGGATTCCAATGGAAACGTTTCAAACTTTTGTTCTATCCTCTTTATATTATTATTATTCTTTTTGATATTCCAATTTGTTAAGACCTTGACATTTTAGGATAGTACTGTTAAATCAATTTTGGACAGTCAAGATTTTTGCTTACCAAATTTCCAACAAAATAAATGGGGAGAGTTTGACTATTTTAAGAAGAGTGCATCGGCTTATAATTATCTTAAGAGTGTTGTCTTGTTCAATTTTATGTATATAAATTAATGTAATAAGATAAAAAATAAAAATAAAAATTTATGGGAGTAGAATAAATTAATTAAATAAAACATGAAAAAAATCTTATAATATTATTATATAAATTTATATTTTAATATTATTAAAATATAAAAATAAAAATAAAAATAAAAATAAAAATCATACTTACGATTTAATTTAAGAGTTTGAATTTAACTTATTAACTCACTTGTGAATTTGGGAGTGAGAGTTGGGATTATAATTAGAAAAGAAAACAAATAAATTTTTTGAAAGCGAAACGTTAAAATGGAATTACTTTTCTTATACGACAACGTACTCAGCCCGCCCCCTTCATTCAAGCAGCCAACAACTTAAGAAAGTCTATAAAAGCATGTCCCAATCCATGTTAATCAAGTGGGAATGGATGGTCTACATGAATTCAAAACTCGTGCTTTTGTTTTGATTCATTTTTCTTTTCCCTAAACTTGAAAAAATCTTGGCCTAATATTCTCTCTTAACCCCTCATTAGGTAACAAGGACACATTAGAAAAATTCATCCGCATTTCAATTTGGGGTAGAAAATGGACCAACTCATAACGATTGGTCGAGTAAAAAAATTCAAATAAATTCATTTAGACTCATATTTTCAATAAAATTGTTGAATAAATCATTACAAAATTATTCACAATTAAAATAATAATTCTAAAATAATGAGAAGGATTTGTATGGATACATTACACTTAGAACGCACGTATGAGCAAAGGTCAATTTTTTGGTATGTGGAGTCAGGTAACAAAGTGACCTTTGATCTTTGAGATAGACTTACGCAAGTTTTAGTGTAAAATAATACATTGCACTTAACTATTTAAAAATTGGAGCATGGCATGAATTGAATATCAAGGACAAATAAATATAATTTTTAAAATTAAATAAACGTGACATAAATTACATCGACAAGTCTACAACCTAAATTCATGTATTATCCCATGGATATTGTTGATCTTAGTTCCAAAACACAACCTTGATTTTAATACTCGTTCCATTGAATTTTGTATTGGTCAAAAAAATGATAACCAGTCCTGTAATTAGTTGAAATAGAGATCAGTAGAACATAGAAAAGTCCATCTTGGATATATATATATATTTGGTCATTGGTTTTCATATTTGGTCTTGCAATTAATTGGATATAGACTTGATCATGAAAGAAAAGATGAGTTCATGAATCCGGACGTATGTTTCCACATTTTGGTTCTTGTTCAATGGATGGACTTACCAACTTTCATTCACACTGCTTTTCATTCTTCTTCTTCTTCTTCTTCTTTTTCTTCTTCGTTTTCTGCTTATTATTATTATTATTAAATTAGGTTATTGACTTACTTTCCGATTAGGGTTTTTAGGAACTGTTTGTGATGAACGCAATGATCTCATCTCGCCTAGCTGACCACACCGTCCAATTTCTTTGACTTAGACGAATTTTATACTAGTATTATAATAATACATCAACTAATATTTACAATCAAATGTAAGTCGAAAATATTAATTTTACATATATAATGTAACTTAAATATTTATGCCCCTAATTCAGGCTATCATAACTCCCACACAATAATAAAAAAATGATAACCTCCAAACCCATTTTGCATAGAGTTAATTTAAATATGTAATTTTTTTTTAGTATGTAAGCATTATTGTTTAAGTTCCTTCTATAATTTTTTAAATATATAATTTTTGATAAGGTTACCGTAGATATGTCTTATATGTATTGGCAGAATCTATTTTAAATAATATTATGAATCTGCCCACGAACAGCACTCTTTTTGTACAGGCATCCAATAGATGTAGCCTGATAATTCTAGTATGTAACTAACCGTTGTTCTACTTAGGTTTGGTAGATTAAGGTTTCCCGAATATCCAAAAAAAAAAAACAACTTTTTTTCTACAAATTAATTTACCCTAAATAATTGAAGATTATTGGTGGAATTTAAACTTTTTGTAAGATAAGGGTGCCAATTACTCAAACTAGACAAAATACGGACGAATTAAATTAATTAAGGAGCGGTTTTGCATATAAAATTGATGAATATTCCAATAGAAAATATTAAAAAAGATTCGCCCTACATTCTTATGCATTATAACGTAAGCAAATATTAAATACATTTGATGCATCATTGATGTGGTGCATTCGATTAATCATATTATGCTATTTTGATTTTTGGTGGTAAAGATGGAATCAAACTTGTCAAATTTAAAAAATAGGTGGATCTGACCTTTATTACCTCGATTCTATTATAAATCAAGGTTGTACGATACTATTAATTATAAATGGTAGAATGACAAATTCTTTAAAATAATTTCAAGCAATTATAAATATTTTCAGCGATTTCTTTTATAACAGACAGATAACAGATACTCTTTAAATTTGAAATTAATGATAAATATTTTTTATTATTTCAAAAATACTCTTTGCATGTACTTTGCTAATGAATATCCTCCTTAAGTTTAAAATTAACGACAAATATTCTTTTATATTTTTTAAAATACATAAAATTTATTATAAAATTATATAAAATACATAAATTTATAAAATTTTAATTTTATGTATTTTTAATTTATAAAATTTTATGTCTTGAAATTATAAATTCTATAATTAAATTTTATAAAATTTTATGTATTTTTAATTTATGAATTTTTTAAGTTCATCAAATTATAAATATTATAATTAAACTTTATGTATTTTTAATTTATAAATTTTTTATATTCTTCAAATTATAAATTTTTATAATTTAATTTTAATATTTTTTATGAATTTTTATGTTTTTCAAATTATAGATTTTATGTATTTATATAACTTGTGAATTTTTAATGTTCTTGAAATTACAAATTTTATAATTAAATTTTATGTATTTTATATAATTATTTATATAATTTAATGTATTTTAATTTTTTATAATTTTTAAATTATAAATTTTATAATTAAAGTTTTTGTATTTTTAATTTATGAATTTTTTTATTTATATAGTTTTTTCATTTTTAATTTATAAAAATTTATGTTCTCTAAATTATAAATTTTATAATTAATTTTTTGTAATTTATATAATTTTAAGAATTTTTTTTTTTATATTTTTCAAATTATAAAGTTTATAATTTACTTTTATATACTTTATATAATTTTATGTATTTTTAAAATTATTAAAAAATATTTATTATCAATTTTAAATTTAAGAGAATATTTATCACGAAAATACATGTAATGGGGTGTGGCTCAGCGGTGAGGAGAGCACGCTGGACGGTAAGCGGTCCCGTGTTCGATTCCCACTAGTTGTATCTCTTGTAAGAGTCTAAGACAATCGAGATTTTTCCCGTTCGATTGATACAGCCTGTCTGCTTGGTAGTTTGCGGGATGCTTTCTAGCTTAAGCTTGGACCCCATTCATGTGATACTGTTCTAAGGTAATCGAGGGTTGGGTCCCCCATGATAAATCCCGGAACACGAATCTCAGGACGTTGACTGACGGACGGGGTTTCCTCCTATCAAAAAAACAAAAATGTAATTGGTATTTTAAAAATTATATAAGGTAAATATAAAGAACATCTATCACAAAAAAAATGTAAAAAATATTTATAATTGCTTGAAATTATTGATGGATATTTGTTATTTTCTTTTAATTAAATATATATATCATATATCAATAATACATATGATGTATCTAAAATTCTGTCCTATAACATGTCCCATATATATTAAGCTAGATTCCAATGTTATCCAACCAATCCCGGTGTTTTATTGTGAATCCATTATCCTTTCGGCTGTCGTTTGAAGACTATTAATTCCACCTGAAACACTTCTCTCTTGAAACAGTCAAATGGGTCCAGTTGATTTAGATCGGGACGAATTTAGATAGAACGAGCTAATGAAATCTCTATCAACATTTCTTTTTTACTTTTACTGAAGAGGAGATATCAATATGATTTCGTTGTTTCCCTTATAATAATATCTAAGAAATAATTAACATATTTATTAATTTATATAATTAATTTTTTATTAAATTTGTCAACAAGAAGTAATTATTAATTACTAAATTTATGGTATTGTTATACAGGGTGAATACGGCTATAGCCTATAGATTAGAATCAATGTGTTTCAGATGTTTAAATACTTTTCTATTATTATGTGTGAACACTTTCTTAAATTTCAAGATTAAAGTCAGCTCAAAGAATAGTTGGTAAGTCAGGATATGTGAGTTTTGTTTTCATCGATGAATTTTATTTAATTAATTTTTAAAAAAATATTAATTTAATATACTATCGTTTAAATATATTATTTAAATTATAAATAATTAATTAAAATCGAATAAAAATATCTACCTAAATCAATTAACATATTTTACTAAATAAAATAAAATAAAATTAAAATTACTTTTACTGTTGCAAACTATAATGAATCCGCTCTCAAATTGGGATTACTTAAGTTTTGATAAATAATTTTGTTTGATATATAGTAATCTTAATTAAAAAAGAAGAAGAAAATAGCAAATATTTTTATATTTTTAAAAAATAAAATATTTATTTAAAGTTTTAAATTGATAACAAATATTTTATATCATTTTATTAGTTTATTTGTTTTCTTTTATAATATAATTATTATACTTTTATAAAATATGCTTAACCATAGAAGTATGATAGTAATTATATTATGAAAAAGATAAATTAATTAACAAAACGACATTATAAAAAATATTTATCATCAATTCTAAGTTGTAAGAGTATATTTATCATGAAAATAAAATTAAAAAATATTTAGAATTTTTTAAAATTATAAAAAATATTTATCATTCTTTCAATTAAAAAAATATAAAATAAGAGGAGCTGAAGATTATTATCTCATTATATTTTACCTAGAGGTGTCTAACGGGCTTGAATCGGTGGGTTCGGACCGGTCCGATCCGGTTCGACGGTTCCATGAAATTGGAATCGGATCGGACCGAAAACAGTAACGGTCCAGGCCGGGCCGGTTCAACAGTTCCAGTTTTATGGAACCGGATCGGAACTCGAAGTAGAACAGTAACGGGCCGGGCCAGGTCGGTTCGTCAAACGGTTTCGATTCCGGTTCGGTTCCAGTTTTGGTTCCGGTTCCGGTTTGGTTCCGGTTTTATTAATTTTTTAATTTTTAAAAAAATATTTAAATTAAAAAAAATTGACCCGGGTTGAACCGGCTGTCCGGACCAGTTCAACTCGTCGATTTGGAACCGCCAGTTCAACCCGGTGCCAAACCGCCGAGCCCGAAACGGTTCTGGCTCCGTTATCGGTTTCGCGGTTCCGGAATTCCGAAACCGGATCGGACTGTCTATATTGACCCGAAATCGATCCGGACCGTATAAATAATGATCCGGACTAGTTCGGACCCGATTTTTACCGGATCGGTTCGAGAACCGACCCAACCCGACCCGTTAGACACCTCTAATTTTACCAATTCATAATCACAAATATAAAACAAATTAAAAAGTTCCAACAGAATCCACAATAAAAAGAGCAAAATGATTCATCACCGTGATTAAGCGGTTGGACTAATAAAAGGTTAACGCGTGCGTGGTAGTGTTGTAAGTCAAATAACTTGAAAATGAAATATTAAATATTATTTATAAATTAAAATAATTATATTATTAGTACATAATTTCCTATTTTTAATAAAAATAAAAATTTTATCAAATTAATTATATAATTGAATTTATACAGAAATTTATATATTTAATACAACTTTAAAAAGAAAAAAATATTTAATTTTGCTTTGTAGAACTAAAAGATTCCATAAAAAAAAAATCATTAAATATTAAAAATAAACAAATAAAAACAAAACCATGTAACGTGGAAAATACTTGCAATTCCATTAAACGTAAGGATAAAGCAAAGCCTGTTTGAATACAGCGACCAGACGGCATCGGGTCAACGTAAAATTTCGATTTCTTTCCGAATATTGAATGTACCTTATCCGATTCGTTCATGCAATCGCCCATTTATCTTACCGTTTTCAATATGTATTTACTGACTTTGACCAAAAAAAAAAAAAAAACGACATTTAAAATTTAAAAATAAAGAACCGACAACATTCCAAACGCAACCACTTTTATCCCTACAGTGCCTATTGTATTCACGTATAAT
>JAVXUL010167651.1:0-12994 GCA_035590515.1 Trichilia minutiflora
AATATTTGTACATATAGGAATAATTATTAAATGTTAATAATGATTCCTAAGCTACTAATCCCATAAAATACTAATATAATTAGCATTTTCTGTTATTAAAATTTTTTTTTATAGAAATCGAAATCTTATACATAGAATTGTTCTATTCGAACAATTTCTCAATAAGTACACCTGTGGGTAGATTTTGCACGTTAGGTTTCATGTTAAACAATTTCTCAATAAGTAAGATTTCAAATTTTACCTAATGAGAGAGATGGATAATGGTAATGATTCGAGAACTTATGAGAAGGCTATTCTGGATAGGGATTCAGGAAAGTGACTGCAAGCAATAAATTTTAAGATATAATCTATGCATATAAACAAGTATAGATGTTTATTGATTCATTAGAGTGAGTAGTCCCAATTAACCGTAAATGGATTTTTAAAAGAAAGATTGATGAGGATGAACAAGTAGAAACCTATCAAGAACAATTGGTTGCGAAAGGTTATGCTTAAAAATAAGGATTAGATTATGGAAAATCTTCTCGCCCGTTACTATGATAAAATCCATCCGAATTATGCTAGTCTTGTCATATAATATGATCATAAAATTTGCAAATGGATATAAAGATAGCATTTCTTAATGGTTTTATTAAGAAAAATCTGTTTATAAAATAGTTTATCGGCTCTATATCCTCTACTGAATCAAATAAGGTGTACAAGTTACATAAATCCATTTATGGATTGAAGCAAGCCTCCAAAAACTAGAACATTTAGTTTAATGTAACAATCAAATCATTTAGTTTTATCAAAAACTTGGATGAACTGTGTGTATATAAATAGGTTAAGGATCATATTGTTATGTTTTTAATATTATTTATTGATGATATACTATTGATGAATAATGACATAAGTATGATGATAGAGGTTAAAATTTGGTTATCCACAATCTTCTCTATAAAAGATTTGGGAGATATGACTTATGTTCTCGAGATTCGAATCTATAAAGATAAATTGAAGAGGATAATTTGATTATCCCTAAAGTTGTATATTGAAAAAATGTTGAAGAGATTCAGCATAGAGAACTCTAAAAGAGGCCTCTTTTTCTTTAATTACGATCTTTATCTTTCTAAAGATAATGGTCTAAAAATCAATAAAGAGTGACAACGAATGTGTGATATGTCCTATAATCAACTATTAGTAACACTATATAACTATACTGTGTACATGATCTGATATAGCATATGCTGTAAGTATTATTAATAGATATCAGGTTAATCCAAGGGATAAATATTGGTTAATAATCAAAACAACACTTAAGTACTTGAGAAGAATTAAGAATTTGGGTTTGAGTTATAGAGCTTAAGAGTTAGACATCCATGGATATTCAGACTCAGACTTTCAATCAGATATTGATAATCACAAGTTTACATCTGATTTTATCTTTAGAGGTGCTTTCAGTTGAAAAAGCTCTAAGCAGACAACAACCGATGCCACTATAAAAGTTAAATATATTACTACTTCGAAAGTAATAAAAAACTGTTTGGATGCGAAAGTTCATATCTAAATTTGATGTGTTTCCTGATATAACTTATCCAATAAACTTGTTTTATGATAATACCGGCACTATTGCACAGGTAAAGGAATCGATAGCACACTAGAAATTTAAATATATTCAATAAAAATATCATATTTTGAGAGATTTATTGATGTTAGAGATATAATAGTACAGAAAATATCTTCGTCAGACAATATTATTAATCCTCTCACTAAGGCAATGACACTAAAGTAGTTGGACCAACATCTTGAGAAGATGGGTATTAAATATAACAATGAATGACTTTAGAATAAGTAGGAGTTTATTAGTGTAGTATACCCTAGAAACAATTCGTGTTGTAGGTTTCAGGGTATATTATAATGTATTACTGTATATAATGTACTATACATATATATATTAAAAAAAATTACTTCTATTCATATGTGTATGCTACTTCCTTATTCTAATCATAATAATGAATAGAGTATACATGTAAATGCCTAAATAATTGGATTATCTAAATTATTCTTTATATATATAGTATCGACTGAGTATTGATATTATATCGTAGGCATACTGAATGTCTCCAATGGCTATCATAAGATGATATTATTATGGATGATATGATAGTTATATCATTAGGATATCAGTATAGATTAATAGTTAGAGAATTATTTTTCAAATGTGACCAAAGAAATGATGACTTATACAGAAAGTATACAGTCAATGATTCATCATTTGATTATATTCGTATACGACATACTCCTTTTACCTAAGATGTCATAGTCATTATCTAATATAGATGCACATGGTTCATATGATGTATAAATATAGGACTAGTCACATCTTGTATAAAAAGCCAATTTGATCATGTGTTATTTATATCGAGATGCAAATAATTATCAAGATAGAATCTATTAACTCGATATATATGAATTTAAGTTACTGTTAGCTTAATTTGAATTCAGGTTTCTTATTGGATATCAATAAATGACTAAAACCCCAATACCCATGGCCAAAGAACTTCCAAGTCATACAAAAGAATTTGTAGTGACAAGTTCAGCGTGTAATGATTGATGGCTCAAAAATCGCATTAAGTTCTATGTTTTAACTTTCTGTAAGCCCTGATTTAATTGGAATTAGATAATAGAGGTATATTACCCATATAAAATGTACAATCAAATTAAAAGGTTCGATGAAGATTTTCTTCATTATGGTTTAGAGATTATAGCATATTATTATATGTTAACTATAGTCGTTGGGTATTGAAAGAGTTCGAAATGGAATCGATCATAATAATTTTGGCTTGTGGTTAATACCATAATAAACTCGAGAAGTCATAATTAAAACCTTTTGTTTTCTTTCTAAATATGAGAGAGAATATTAATTATTATCTATTAAGAGAGTAAACATTTTTGGTGATAACAATCGATCCAAAATTATAAATTATTCACACATTAAATAATTTAATAATATCGATAACTTGATAAATTAACTCGATTATAGTTTAAAATAAGTTAAAATATTCCATTAATATTAAAGAATATAAATAGAGTTAATTAAAGTTAGTTTGAATAGCTTTAACATAAGTTTGGTATTAAAATATTTAATAAGGGTAAACTTATCATTTCACTAGTTTACTATTAAGAAGTTTGTTGGACAAGTTTAGGATACAAAGGTTTTTAACCTTAAAGTTGTGGATATTTAAGTAATTATGGGAAAAATATGAAAAGGAGTTATTTTATATTTTTTATAAGAATTCTTCATTTTGAATGAAAATTGCAATTAAACACTCAAGCTCTCCTTTCTCTCATATATAGCCAAAGAAGATAGACAAGGGATGATTTGAAATCTTGGAGGTTTTATAACTTTGGAGCTAATTTCTTCATCATCCAAGGTTAAAGGTTAACCATATTTCCATGGTTTTGATAATAATACCCAGTTTAAACCATAAAGCATGCATTAATAAGTTAAACCCTAAATGAATATTCTATAATTATTAACAACTCAATAAAGATTAATAATTAACTAATATATATTCCATATAATTTATCATTTCTTTGATCACATTTGAACAATAATTTTCTAAATGTTAATCCATACTAATTCTTAGTGACATAACTTTCTTTGTCAAATACACTAATATCATCTTATGATATTCATCGGAGACATTCAATATACTCATTATATAATATGGATACCTAGTTGATACTGTGTGTATAAGGTACAGTTTAGATAATCAATATTATCTAGGCATTCATATGCATACTTTGTTTATTAGTATGATAAAACAAAGGAAGCAGAACACACATATGAAAAAAAAAATAATTTGTAATTAATGGGCAAAGTTTGATGCAAAGAAAGTTTCATTTTAAAGTAAGTTTATAGCCTTTTACAAAATTGTCTAGCTCTCAAATTTGTATCCAAATTGTGTTAAAATTGATCAACTTTAAAAATCCCAAATGCCTTAACTTTAAAAGTGTTATTTTTTAAAAATCAATAGGGTTCAGTCGAACGAATTGCCTTTAAAGACATTTAGTGGAAAGATTTTACTATTCGGCTGAATAAACTAATTTGATCAAACGAATCATATAATTGTTCAAATGAATTTGCATCATTTAAAGTTAAGGAGCTTAAACATTTTTTGGTCAAACAAATTTATAGTTTTGTTTGAATGAATATACATTCAGTCAAACAAATGATTCTATTCATTCAAACGAATCAGTACTGTTTTATTATAACGGATAGTTTTCTAATGTAACGAATATATTTTTGAAAAACTATAAATAGCCTATTATTTCTCCATTTAAGGATTGATGAGCATATAAAATCAAACTGTTTTATTGCATTCTCATTGAAAATAGATACTTGAGCTTAGTTATTTATATTTTCTTAAAGCATAACCCTAAAAAGCTCATTGTGCATCTATCTTGCAATATTCAAAAAGGGGTGTATTATTTTGTTTCATTTGATCATTCTTGTAATTCTACAGATGAAAGAAAAGGACTTTTTTACTTAGATTTTAATTGTAAACTCTTTAAAGAGTGGTTTGGAGGTGAGCTCGCAAAATCTCTAGTTATAAAAGAATTTGGCCTTGGTTTAAGGGCTTTGATTATTGAAACCTTCAAGGGAGTCTTGAAGGAAGTGTATATAGACTTGGTTTAGCAGAATAACTATAAAGATTGGTGTACTCTTTTGTTATCTCTCACTTAATGAATTTTATTTGATTGTTTGGGATAGATTTTAAAGTATCAATTGTTCAAGAACCTATCTCTTTAAGCTTAAAAGTTTAAAAATCCAATTCATCCCCCCTCTTGGCTGCCTTACATTTGATATCAAAGCACAATACTCTAGTTAGAACTTAATCATCTTAGAGAAAATCTATGGCAAGGACCAAAAATATTGAGAGATAATCAACTGCTAGACCTCCCTTTTTTAATAGAAATAACTATGTATATTGAAAGGTAAGAATGAGGATTTTCTTGCAAGCTACTGACTATAAGTTATAGAGGGTTTTTAGTATTGATTCGTACATACACCTAAGACAAAGAATGAGAGAGAAGAAAGCATACCCAAGCTAGAAGATGAATGGGATGAAAACAACTTGAAGAAAGCATCTGTCAATGATAGATAATAAATACTTTATATTATGCTATTAACAAGAAAGAATTTCATTGAACTTTCACATGTGAGAGTGCCTATAATATTTGGCGCACTCTAAAGGTTGTGTATGAAGAGACAAATCAAGTTAAAAAGTCCAAGATAAGTCAGCTCATGAGGCAATATGAATTGTTAAAAATAGAGACACAAGAGACCATTTACGACATTTTGAACTCACCAAAGGCTCTTGAGAAGAAATTCATAAATAGTAAGCTTGTAAAGAAGATTATAAGGTCATTGCCCAAAGAGGCAAAAATTATGGCAATTGAAAAAGCTAAAAACCTCAATATGCTTTAACTTGATGACTTGATCGGATCTTTTATGGACTATTAGGATAAAATCTTTTATGACAAGGATGATGAAGATAAGAAGAAGAAGAGCATAGCCTTTAAAGCTTCTATGCATGATAGTGAAGATGATAGTAGTAAGAAGGATGATAAGGATATGGCTCTTATGGCTAGAAAGTTTAAGAAATTCTTAAAATTCAAAAAGGAGTATGCAAAGAAGAACATTAAATAGTATCAAAATAATGGTGCAAGAGATAATAAGGGTAAGAAAAATAAAGTCACTTGTTTTGAATATAAAAAGCTTAGGCATATTAAAGCAGATTATCCTCTCATCAAGTATAAGAAATACAAAAAGAAAGGGAAGAAAACGATGGTTGCCACATAGAATGACAAAGATAATAGCTCCTTAGATGAGGAAAGTGCAAGTGAAATGATTAACATGTACTTCATAGCTCTTAAAGATGATGATGAGGTAAACCCTTTAAACTAAAACTTTGATTATAATAAACCATTAAATGGTTTTGAAGAGTTATATAATGACTTCAAAAAATTATTTACTAGAAATAAAACTCTCAAAAAGCAACTAGTCACTTTATCAAATGAAATTTTATCCTTAAAACAAACAAACTCTATTATTGAAAATGAAAAGAAATTTTATTTGAATGAGATTGATGATCTCAAGAAGAGGTCTAAGGATTCAAATGATTTAGTGTTAAAATTTACAAAAGCTCAAAAGAACTTAGACACTTTTTTGGGATCACAAAGATGTGTGTTTAATAAATGTGGCATTGGGTATCATTCACATACTAAACAAAAGTTTTATAAGAATTATTTTGTGAAACCTTCTCCCAAGGTAAAGGTAAATGCCACATGCTATTGTTGTTGTATTTTTAGATACACTAGCAATAGTTGTTCCATTAAGAAAAATGAATTTGGAATCAATGGTTTGAATTACTAAAAGAACCAAAACTGATACCAAAGGACCCAAGTGCATTTGGGTACCTAAAATAAAAAATTAATTTGTGATTGTAGTTAGTAAAGAGCAAGAAATGGTTTCTCGATAGCAGTTGTTCAAAATATATAATAGGAGATATGATGATCCTCTCAAATTTTGTGAAGATCAAGAATGGAGGACACATTACATTCAGAGACAATACTAAAGGAAAAATCGTTGGCTCCGGAGATGTCGGTAACAAACACTCGACCTTTATTAAAAATGTTCTACTTGTTAGTAATTTAAAACATAATTTGATTAGTATAAGTCAACTTTGTAATAAGGGGTATATTGTAGTATTTGATAACTCTCATTACATGATCAAGAATATCATGATTGATGAAATCGTGTTTGTAGGCAATAAAAATAAAAATGTTGATACCATTGATATTGAATGTGCGTCTTTTAATGAAAATTATTTTTCGCATTACATGAGAATAGTTGGTTATAGTATAGAAGGCTAGGTTATGTAAGTATGAATTTGTTTTTTAAAATTTTCAAAAAGGCCTTAGTGAATGGGCTTTCAAATATCAAATTTGAAAAAGACAAAATCTATGATGCTTGTTAATTTGGAAAAGAAGCAAAATCTTCTTTTAAATCAAAATCCCAATTTTCAACTTCTAGACCTTTGCAACTTTTACATATTGATTTGTTTGATCCTTCTAAAATGGCAAGTCTAGGAGGCAAGCATTATGCTTTTATAATTATTGACGATTTTTCTAGATTTACTTGAGTTTTATTTTTGACATCCAAAGATAAAACCATTCACTCATTCTCAAAGTTTTCAAGAAAAGTACAAAATGAAAAAGGTATCACCATTGCATATATTAGGAGTGATCATAGTGGTGAGTTTGAAAATCATTTATTTGAGAAGTTTTGTGATGAGTATGGTATTGAGCATCAATTTTCTTGTCCTAAAACTCCTTTACAAAATGATGTTGTAGAAAAAAATAGATTTATTCAAGAAACGATTAGAACCATGTTAAATGAATTTTTTCTTCTATATTATTTTTGGGGCGAAACGATTAACACTATATTAAATAAAATTTTGACTAGACCTACGTTGAATAAAACCTTCAATAAGCTTTGACATGGTAAAAAACCCGATATCGAATACTTTAAAGTTTTTGGATTAAAATATTTTATTTTGAACATAAAGACAATTTGAAAAATTTGATTCTAAGTCTGATGTTGAAATTTTCCTTAGATATTCATTAACTAGCAAAGCTTATAGAGATTTTAATAAAAGAACTCTAGTTATTAAAGAGTCTATGCATGTTACTTTTGATGAATTTAACCTATTTTCTTTAGAAAAAATTATGTGTGATGATGAAATTGTGGATGAAATGAAAAAAAATGGAATTTGAGGAACAAAATAAAGATATGCAAGGTGATCTTCAAAAAGAAGAAGAAAGCATTACTAAAGATGAAGAGGAGAACAAAAAGGGAGAAAAATGATAATGCTCAACCACTCCTTAAGAAGTGGAGGTTTGTAAAATCTCATCCTAAAGATTTAATCTTAGAAAATCTATCTCATAACATTATAACTAGATCTAATTAGAAACATGTGTAACATTGTTGCTTTCATTTCATAAAATATACCTAAAACTTTTCTTGAAATCGAAAAGGATGAATATTAGATCATGGTAATACAAGAAGAGTTAAATCAATTTGAAAGAAACAAAGTGTGAAAATTGGTTCTTAGATCGAACTACCAAAGTATTATTGAAACAAAATGGATCTTTAAAAACAAAATGAATGAGTCCAAGTTTGTTGTAAGAAATAAGGCTAGACTAGTGGTCAAAGGATACAACCAATAAGAGAAAATTGATTTCGATGAAACCTTTGTCTTTATAGCCAGATTTGAATCCATTAGAATGTTGCTCACCTTTCCATGCCATAAAAATTTTATTTTATACCAAATGGATGTAAAAAGTACCTTTTTAAATGGATATATCATGGAAGAAATTTATGTTGAACAACCTTTCGAATTTGAAAACCATGAATTTCCAAACTATGTTTATAAATTGTCTAAAGCTTCATATGATTTAAAACAAGCTCCTAAAGCTTGGTATGAAAGGCTAAGTAAATTGTTTGTAGATAATAGATTTATTATGGGCAAAGTTGACACGACATTATTTATTAAACATAAAAGGCATGATTTATTAATTGTCCAAATATATTTTGATGACATCATTTTTGGCTCCACTAACATTTCTATGTGTGAGAAATTTTCAAGGATATGAGTAAGAAATTCGAGATAAGCATGATGGAAGAGCTTAAGTTCTTCTTGAGGTTGCAAATCAAGCAAATGGAGGATGGAATCTTCATCAACTACTCCAAGTATACTAAAGATCTATTCAAGAGATTTGGGGTAGAGACCTCAAAAATCGTTGCAACTCAAATAAGCCCAACATTAAAGTTAGACAAGGATGAAAAAGGTAAAGAGGTAGACATGAAGAAATATAGAGGTATGACTAGATCTCTTCTTTATTTTATCGTAAGTAGGCTGGATATTATATATGTGGTATGTGTATGCACTAGATTCCAATCTTATCCAAAGAAGTTACATTTAAGTGCTATTAAGAGAATTTTTAAATATCTGAGAGGCATAATTGAGTTATGTTTATGGTATCTTAGGAGAATTTATTTTGACTTAATAAATTATTTCGATACCAACTTTGCTAGTTGCAAAGCTAATAGGAAAAGTGATAGTAGAATATGCCACTTCCTAGGTAATTTTTTAGTCTCTTGATTTAGGAAAAAGCAACATTTGGTTACAATTTCTACTGTCGAAGCCGAGTATATTGCTACTGAAAGTTATTGCCCAAACATTTTGGATGCAACACACACTTAAATACTATAGAGTATATATCGATCATTCACTTATCTTTTGAGACAATACCAACACAATAAACTTGTCCAAAAATCTTATCCGCCACTTAAGAGCTAAGCACATAGAAATTAGGCACCATTTTTTTAGGGACTACATTCAAAAAGGAGATGTCATATTAGAGTTTATTCCTACAAACAAATAAATTATAGACATATTCACTAAAACCCTAAGTGAGGATAGGTTTTGTGCTTTGAGATGAGACCTTGGGATATTGGATATAAATCATTAAGAGATTTTAACCATTTGATAAGTCATGATATAACATGTTATAAATTCTCTCTACTACTTTGTATCATGATCTCTACTGCTTTGTATCATGATTCTATTTTTGTTATGTCATAACTTGATACTACTTTGTGATTGTGTTTAAAGTAGTATGTGTTTAAGTGATTATTTTAAAGCATGTTATACTTCATTCTTACTTTGATTTATGTATATAGGTAACAATTGATTATATAGTAAAGAATATCAATTAATGATATATTTTTGGCCTCCACATGTCATACATTCAAATCTTTCAAAGTCTAAATTCATTAATCCCTCATTTTCTCCTTAATAGCTTATGTTTTCCTTGGTTTCTTTACTTCGGTCGAATGAACACTATAGCTCGTTCAAATGAAATTCAGTCTTGCTTCTTGGAAAACTCTATCTTACAGTTTGATCCAGTGAATATGATTGTTCGATCAAGCAAAATTTTGTGCCAATCTCTAAAAATTTTTTATGCATACTTCGGTCGAACAAACAAGATTATTCATTTGAATGAAGTTTTATGCCAATCTTTGAAAATTTTTATGCATACTTTGATTCGTTCGAACAAATTTTTGGTCTATTCTCTAAAATTTTTGAACAAAATTTTATGCCAATCTTTGAAAATTTTTTATGCATACTTTGATTTATTGGAACAAATTTTTGGTTTATTCTCTAAAATATTTGGCATATAGTTCAATTGAATGAATTATTTAATTCATTCGAATGAACCTTCTTTTGATTGAATAAACTTTGCCCTTTATTCGATCGAATCGTTACACTTACATATATTTCATGCCTTCGAACCTCATTTTAATATTGACTCTCTCTATTTTTAAACTTTTTTTGATATCTCTTCCTTATCTCTCTCTCTAGAAAGCACTTCACTCTCCTTTTCAAAACTCAATACCTCTCTTCTCTTATCGTCATTCAACAATGAATGGAAGAAAGAAGCGCACAACCAGAGAGGTGGATGATACAAATCATAAAAATCTCTTAAAATCCCAGTATGACTCAGTTCCTTCTCCCTTTCAAGCCTTGGTAGATAAATTTACTAAGAATTATACTAAGAGACAACTTTTACTTGGTAGAATAATTGATCCTTGGGTAGTTAAGGATTTTGGTCTTGAAGAATAGTTTAGATTTCAACAGTGGGACCACCTTTTGTATCTTAGGGAGATTGTTTAACTTAGATTGGTGTGGGTCTTTTACAATAATCTAGTGTTTAAAGTCAATAAAAGTGCCTTGGTTTCCACTGTTGAAGAAGTCGAAATAATCTTCTCCCATAAGACCTTAAGTGAAATTGCTGAGATTCCTAATTGGGGATGGGAATGTTTTTAGAACTCTAATTTCATGTATGAGTTGGGTTTGAATAATATTAAATTGTTTAAAGTGATAGGAGATCGAGAGTTAGCACCATCTTTTGATACACTCATTAGTGTAAGCTCAGATAGAAGAATCTAAGAGGAGGGTGAATTGGATTTTTAAACTTTTATATAACAAAAATTTTTCTCGTGAGAGTGAAAGTAACAATCATAGTAAACTAAGTGAATTAAATGTAAAACAAAAATGAAGAGAGAGAAAAGAAACTTTGAACAAATAATTTTTATAGTGGTTTGACTAAAAGTCTACATTCGCTCTTCTCGGTTGAATCAACTCACACCGAGGATCACTAAGTCTTTATTTTTACAGGCCAAGAGAAACCCAGATACACCTCCTTCTTAAATGGTGGAAGGCAACCATAAATTATAACTTCTTTGATTCGAGTGAAGTGTAACCCAATACAAGTCTTTCTTATAACGAAGTGAAGAGAAACCCAATGTTGTATCTGATAAAATTAGAGAATTACAAGTGAAATCTCTCAACAGAGTGTGTGTGTAATAAGATCAAAATATTTTGTCTCTAGAGTAATTATAGATGATAAACTGTGAGAATAATAATCAATTTTATAAGAGAATGTTTTTCAATAATATGCCCTGAATATCTTCTCAACCTTCTTTTATTTTTGTAAAAGCGATTGTATTTATATCTGAATTAATTTGCTCCAATGACTCTTTGAATTCATCATTAATGACGGTATTTAATACTCTAAAACTAGCCGTTATACTGTGCAGATGAGGTATGTGTTGATACCTTATGTTTTATGTATCGATACTTAACTAGTGTATTTTTCATGTATCGATATGTCAATATTCATATATGGATACTTCTTTACGTAGAAGATTTTTTTTCTATCTCCGTATCAATATTTGATTTTTGAGTATTAATACTTCTTCCTCTTGACATTGCATGTATTGATACTTTGATTTCCTTGTATCAATACTTTTTCAGTTTTTTTGCTACCATGAGCTTCTTTGCAGATGATTATCGATATGTGCTATTACTTCCAGGTGTGTATCGATACTTTCCTTTAAGATATCTATATGTGGAAAGCTCCGCGAACGTACTTTATCCTAGTATTAATACATTTCCCTTTTGTATCAATACTTCTTTTTTTAAAAAAAATGTATCAATACGTGCTATCTTATGTATCAATATTTCGATCAAATCTCCTATAATTCAAATCCTTTCTCGACACAAAAAGTTGTAAGTGAAATAGGGCCAATGTAAATTAACTTAAGGGACAAACTAAATAAGCGAATATAACTTAAATATTAATTTAAAAAAATGAATGATCATATCATTTTCACAAATATTCTTAATCCATTAAGTTATCAATTTTCTTATCAATACTTCAATATCAATATTATTTAAACCTAATTACATCATCAAAAACATAATATAATCTACAATCTCCTCTTTTTTTAATGATGACAAAACAAAATTGATTTTTCAGTCATGTAAAAACAATTATCTCCCCCTTAATATAATTCTCCCTCTTTTTACCATCAAGTAAAGAAGCGATAAACTATAGATACGAAAAGAATAGCAATAAACGTAAAATTGCAAAAGTAAAAATATCCAGAGAAACAAAAGGAAACATCTATAATAGATAGCAACGATATCGTCCACAATCATCAAAAACATAAACAGCCATAAGTATTAGCTAATGCATTAAACAAATAAAGAACTATTCTTCCTTAGAATCTGAGGTATAAGATGAAGAAGAAAGGATCTCATGAATGTGGACTTCGTCTGAAGAAGTAGCCTGAGGAGTAGAGCGAGAAGGGGCAAAAGGTGGAGGCTACGAAGATGGCCCTGAGCCTAGTGTGAAAAATAGAGAAGTATAGGTGCTAGATATTTTCTAGAAACACAAATATTAATCGCAAGCGTATGGTGTCAAGTTTGTAATGTAGAACAAAAATTGTTGAGTTGTCAATCCCACGAGGAATGTGAGTGTTCTAAGTTAATTACAGCGATATGAATGAATTGATTCTATTCAGGCGACTCAAATA